>QLOT01004639.1:0-55306 GCA_003313875.1 Russula aff. compacta | reverse complement strand
GGGTCCGATGATTGGTGGGCATGCTGTGCAAGGGGAGAGGGGGGGGAGGTCGAATGCGCACCGAGTCTGCACTGGCACGCGGTGGCATGGCGGAGCAGATGAGGACGAGGGATGAGTGCTCTCCACGCGACGTCTTGGTAGGCGAGGCCGGTGAGTACAAGGCGTCGTGTTGCCGTCGTGTCTCACAACGTTGCTTCCACGCCCAACATCATGATCCCAAATCGGGCACTGCTGTTCACTGGCACCGGCAACCTGCATATGGCAGGCAATTTCATTCTCATGTGGGAGAAAGAGACCCACAAACGTCACCGCGATCAAAAAAAAAAAGGGGGAGAGTGCGGCTTGGCTTGGCGAGACATGATCCCAACTCCAACTTTTTTTCTGATGATTTCTCTGGAGATCTTATGTTTACCGCTCCTATGATCAGTCCCCCAGGGACCGCTACATTGGAGTTCACATCAGGCGCAGGGGACTTGCGGTATCGAGTAAGAGATCAGCGTGAGAGTGTGGTGAGATAGTCCAGGAATGTCAAGGATTGGCCGAGGTTCTAGTGCTGCCGTGCCCCCTCCAGGCCATATTTTCATTCATTACGGCAGAGCAGGGTAGCTGTGCGCGGTACCCCCCCTAACTCGCTCGCCTCGTGTATTATTATGGTATGGATTACAGAAACCCCCACCTCTTATTGGGTCAAGGGCTGGGATCCTGCACTGTGGGGGCATCCCGTCACGGTTACAGGGCGCCCACCGCATTGTGCATCGCCTTTCCTATACAGGTGTGTTAGTATACCTGGCACCTATACTCCTCTTTTCCCTCTTGCCCGTTTCCCCAACAATGACTGTGCCAAGCCTTGAGCAGGTAGTCACTGCCATCAACAAGGTGCAAAGCGTTGTGGAAGTGGTGAGTAAAATACCTTTCCCATGCTGATGCCGGGTTAAGAACGCAACAATCACAAAAAACGTAAACAATACATTTTCTGCCACCTCGTAGATTTTGGCCAGCCGTAAGCAATCACCGGAATCATGGGCTGCAACACGAGACGCTCTCAACCGCCTCATGATGCTTGTGCAAGGGTGTAGCGCGCGGGACTTCGATGCAGACTCGGAACTCCAACAACCGCTGAGTGACCTGCAAAGGTGTCTATACTTGCTCTGACTATTGGGGGACATCCTTTTATCCTGGCTGACTTGTTCCTCAACTCCCAGGGCCCTCGAAGCGACGTATGACGAATGCCAACGATCCTCCAAGAAAAAGGGTGCTGTCTTGCGTGTATCTGCTGTATTACCTAAGTGGATGGTCGGCAAATTCCTTCGACGTGAATTCGCGCTTCTTCAGGAGAGGATAGAGTTCATTTACAATAACTTTGAGGTATGTTTAGTCTCGTCCCCCCCCCCTTCTCCCATCTCTCTGATCATGTTCGGATTCAGACTGCCATCAGACGACTTGAAAAGCGGCATGACCAGCACAGTCGCGCGTCTGGGCAAGTTACAAAGCAAACGGGTTCGCCGCTTAATATAGAAGAACGCGCTGGGACTTCGAAAGAAACGACCCTCACTGAACGGCATGTTGGACAAACAGAAACCCGAAAAATACCTGCACCTTGGAGCACAAGTTCATTTGCGATGCAGGCTTCAGGGGCCGCCGAAAGATACCTCGAATCAGAAGATTGGGCCATGGAGGATCCAGGAGATTGGGCTATCATCCTGACGGAGATGCGAAATAATGTTCAAAGCCGCGCAGCTTCTCTTCTAGGTCATGTCCCATATGTTCATGGTGACCACCGTGCCCCCATCATTTTCCCAAATTCTAAGCAGCCAGGTCCTAAGGTATTTATATCTCCTGTCGCCTCCGTTGTTGCCTTTCAGAACTCATCAAACTCTGTCTCAGGGCGTCTATCCGTCGACGCAGAGCAACCTTACACTGGAGTTACGCCGTTTGGAGATTCGTTTGTTGATGCAGATTGCGTCGTTTACGCCACCCGATCTCTGTCCGCCACACGAGTACTTCCAAGCTGTCAAACTTACACCATCATATCCAATCGTCCTCTCTGGATATAGCTGGGAGGTGGCCATTAGACATGTTACAGATCTCTTCAATGCCATAGACGTCTCTTCCATGGAGATCGGCAGTGCCGAAGCAGCAAGCACTCTCCTTGATCTCTCCCAAACTCTCGAAGATCTATGCATGCACCACTACTCATACACCGTTGCCACATGGGCTCTGGTTCTCCGTCGCGGTCTCTACATTTCCGATAAAGATATGCACCGCCGCGATCTCGCTTCGGCCTTTTGTCTTAAAGCGAGGGTGCTAGGTAGATTAGGGAGGACCAATGGGGCAATGACCGCTGTTAGTGGAGCCGTGCAACTATGCTACGAGGACCAGGCGCTCCAAGGTGTTCAACTCTCAAAAGCTCTGCATGTCCAGGCACCACTACTGGATGCAGTTGGGAGGAGATCAGAGGCGAAGGTCGTGGCAAGAGAAACGGTGTCTATTTTGGGAGCTCTAGGAGACGATAAACCGCATCTGAAGCATTTCCTCTCCCTGGCCCAGGCCTCCCTCTCTGATCTCCTTCTAGACATGGAGGAGTACGATGAGGCGTTGGCCGTGGTACAAGACGCAATCAAGTCAGCGCGGGCCCTCATCGGAGTGGTAGATACCCGTCCCGCCCTCTCTATCGCGCTCCTCATCAAAGCACGAATACTGGCCGCGCGGAGAGAAAAAGGGTCTGCATACGTCGTGGCCGTACAAGCAGTGCGATATTTACGGGACCTGAGAGCCGAGCGTCCCGTATTCACCACATTTCTCGCTCACGCACTCCTCCTCTCTTCGCGCTACCTGCAGACAGCCGGATTTCAATGCGAGGCGCGAAAAAATGCCGAAGAGTCGGTCGAGTTGCACAGGATGCTGCACACGTCCGCGCCGCTCGCTTACGCGGCGCACTACGCCGAGGCGGTCGGACAGCTCGTGCAGCTACGCATGGCCGATGCAGATGCCGATGGTGATGGCGACGGGAGCGGGTGTGGGAGCAGCGCGGCAGAAGGGGACTTGTTCGACATGGCGCAGCACGCGGCGGGACTCTTCCGCGAAGCCTCGATCCGCGACTCTGAAGCGCTCGCCTCCGTCCTCCTCGTGATCGCCAGCGCGCTCTCCTCGACGGGACGCGCGCAAGAAGCGACGGCGCCCGCCGAAGAGGCCGTCCTCATCCTCCGAGCGCGGTGGAAGCGCGCGGCGGCGGAATATGCGCCTCGGCTCGTGCACGCGCTCAGGCTGGCGGCGGCGTGCCGCGGCGCGACGACCGAAGCTGGGCTCGAGTATGCCAAGGAGGCCGTGGAGGTGCATCGGTCGCGGAGGGACATGGAGCGCGGGCGCGTTGCGCACGAGGAGATGCTCACGCGTTTGCTCATGGACGTGTTTACACGGCTGAGGGCGCTCGGGCGCGAGGTGGAGGCTATCCCGTGGAAGACGGAGGCGGCGAGGTTGAACGTGAATGTCGTGGAGATCATCGATCCACCCCCTGCGGCTGCTTCGGGCGCTGACTTCCCCAAGGGCCTGCCTGGTGGCCTGATGGGATATGGACCAGACTCGGATGACGAAGCAGAGGACGTTTGATGATTTTCCAAGTTATTGTTGTACACAACCAGTTGTTCTTATCGTTATCTTGTAGCATACACACATCACTTATGTATCCTTGCTTGATACCCTCAGCTCTCAGACGCTGGAGGGTGGACCACCCTGTAGCTTGGGCTAGTAAAGTAGTACGCGTAAATTTTATCTTCATTCGGCGTAAAATCCGCCACTTTACTACGAGTGACAGTAGGTTACAAGAAAACGCTAGAATGGCATTGCCGCTAGGACTACAGAGTGTGAAGCCCAAGAATAGTTACAAACGCATGCACACAACCACCTCTTCTATTGGACACTTCAATGGGGATCACTAGGGTTGGCAACTCGGCGACTTCCAGACGTCAGTTGAGGAGAGGGCGAATCCCATTCTTCTCGTGAAGCGCTACCAGAGAATCCGAGCCTGCGTCAAAAGTGCATTCAGTCATCAAGATAACGGGACCCTAGAACTGCGACGACTGACCTCCGATGTGCTTTTGGTCTGAGACGATGCAGGCGGCGCAGTGTTTCAGTACAGTGATCGCAGACAATCTGGTATCCAGTACGCACTGATAAAGACATTGGGCACGGTCCTCTGACTGTATTTCTCTTCCAAGTAATCCTGGAACTTGTCACCGTCATCCCTCTCGTCGAGTCTGTACGATGACGTCAATACATGCGCCGGTTGAGACAATGATAACGTTTAAACGGACTCGAAGATGACGGGTTTGACTTCCGGGTACTCTGTCGTTAAAAGTGCTTTGGCCCTTTTGGAATATGGGCACCAGGTCTTAGAGAACACAACAACGACGTTGTTGGCGATGGCGTTCTGCAGTGACAGACATTATCAGGTCAGCGGGCGTGGGAGATGGGATAGTGCGTGTACTTGCATCGATGATTTCCTTGGGGGTAGACATTGATTCAAAGCTCTGATTCGAAGTTCTGAGTGATGCTGATGGTGGAATACCGACGATACGAAAGTGCAGCCCTTTTTATACCTGCCCTTTTGATAACGTCCGAGTAAGTTAGCCCCCCGCGATTAGAAAGCAGCGCGAAATCACGCGTCAGCATCACGTGAGGGGCAAGTTACGCCATCGCCGCTGACTGATTGAAAGACCCAGTTGATTCTCGAATTTGCAGCTAGTAGGGATTACTCCAGTGATATACAACTCGATAGGTCCAGATAGTGCCCCAGCCCTAACAACAACCCGGCTAGCCTTTGGTCCCTCCTTATTTAAGCGGGCTGAAAGGTAAAGGTCTCAAAATGAGTGAATCCATCGTCCTCGAGAGTTGAGAAGTCTATGAGCTGGGGTCAACTGAGTAACAAGCGGAGGTTATGAAGACGCACCTTGTGCACGGTGTCCGCCCAGCCATCCAACTCCCATGCATTTTCGCGCATCTCCTTGCGGGTCTGGAGGTCTCTGCGTGATCGAGTGTTTGCTCAGTGCACTAGATATAAGCAACGACGGGTACGCACGCGTACTGCCAGAGGTGATACACCTGGTGCAGTCGACCAACCTGTGAAAACCATGCACCGACAGGCCGAACGAATTTCCTGCGAGCTTCAATACCCTTGCGCCTGTGTTGGTCCACGCGATCAGCTGGTGACACAGTGATCAAACGTGGGCGCGAAATGTGTACCACGTAGCCTCCCATTCCAGCAGCGTGCCAGGGTTCAGTTGGTACGCGCGTAACTCAAAGATGCCACCTTCCTCATGGGGTGGAGAAGTCGGCAGGAAAGCGAATTCCTGCGCAAGCTGTGTAGCCCGAGACCGAATAAATGGGATCAAGGCGTCATGCGCCTTCTCGTGCTAAGCAGGGGTGAGCGAGGGTCAGAAGAGGACTTGCGCGACCAACCTCTGAACCCGGAATCTTCTTCCATGCAAGGTCCAGACCAGAGTGATTCTCGTATTCCAGAACGTGATCTAGAGAATGAGTACTATACCCACGATAGTACCCGAGACTACGCACAAAAAATGTCTTGTTCCCCCACGATACCCTCAAAGTTACCTGACAGCTTGATCCGGAGTTCCGAATCGTCCCGCAGGCCGGTGTAATAACGTTCGCTACGCGCAATGAACAACCCACGCGTTCACAACAACGCAGGACATGGACATACGCGGCTTTTTTGTACTCCTTGACACTGTTCGGCTTGACTCGATGAACTGTGGACAACACAGTTTAGGGTACCACGGTAGGCGCTTGTCATCTGCACAAGACGCACTCTCTATACCATGGAGATACTTGCCACGCCCAATCAGGCGTGAGTGATGCTGCATTTCATGGTCACCAGCTTCTTTAGCCTCTTTCGAGCCATGCAAGATGGACTGCGCGCGGATGGCCGATACTGTCAGCGCGCGGGATCTGGCGCGGGGCGTGGCAGGTACCTGTACAGAGATAGCGCGTCGGGCGCTGGGGAATGCACGGCGGGGAACGTTGCAAGCTAAACGAGAAAGCATGTTGCGTCGATATGAAATTGTGAAAAGGAGCGAGTGGAGAGTTTCTGAACTGAAAGGCAGGAGAGAGAAAGTGACCGTTCTGTGCCGTTCTGTGGGGCAGCAGCAACGGCCAACTTACAATTGCCGCGGCAATTGGCGATTCGGTTTCCGGTACGGTTTTTCACTTTTGACGTAATCTCATTCTGGTCACACACTCAGCCGTAAACACAAAGTTCAGAGTCGACGTCGACAATCTCCATATGTCTAATCTTCATGACTTCTTACCCACATCTCATATACAGCCCATTTTTCCTCTCTATCTCCAGTAAGACGTGCTCTGAAATATCTTGCACCAAACTTAGATCCACGGCGACCGATTGCGAAGTTGCATTCTAGAAGCGCATTCCCTATCCCAGCCAATTCGACTGGAACGCAGGCAAGCACTCCGATAAGTGTGCTCTGGAGGCTTTCAAGCATCCTGAGATAGGCGATCAACCCAAACTCACCCAATAGTACCCGTCTAGTGATGTCTCAAACGTGCATGTTCGGAGAATGTGTTCCGTTGCGTGATCGACTAATAAAGTAATTTGCATATCAGTGTGAAGTGTGGAGACATCTCGCAGCATGTCCAGGGTCATTGTATCCCCTTGAGCTGCATCTGTTTAACAATTGGAAAGGAGACACCCGATGGGAAAGAAGAGGCATTACTCAGAAGGCTTCGGAACGCAGTATCCGGTTTGCCATCAACCGCGAGTGAAGGGGGATGAGTCAGATAATGCATCTTGTTGTCTCCAAGAGTCAGCAAATTCTGCTCCTCCAAGTCTAGCATATCCTGTACAGACTCGCATGAGTGCTTGACGTCTCCTGGCAGTAAGGCGATGGTAGTTTCGAACAGACACGGTCGGCCAAAACATGCCGCAAGTCCACGAGGCAGGACAGATGACACCTCCCCCTTGTCCAGGGAGGTGAATGGTGGGAGCTTTCCATCAGTCGCGCGCATGTAGTGCGCCGAGCTATCACCGGCTAGAAGTCTGTCCAGATAATGACCCGCCCTGAGCTAAGGATATGTTATGAATATGTTCGATACCACCAAGGGGATGTTGTAGACTGACGATGTGCCTATTATTCCTCTCGTGGCCCTCTGAACCCACGGTGAAAGCCTGACCACCACCCAGTTCAATTCCTTGATCGAACCAAGTCTCCGGGGGGTAATTTCTCAGGACAGAAAAATAATTATCTGCCATCCTCATTTCTTCCCTCGAAAAATTCAAAATTTGCAATAGCGAAAGGAACTCCGACGCGAGAGAACGGTGCATAATGGTGCCATGTCCTAGCCACGAAAATGATGTATGCAGAGTGCTATTCGAGTTGCGTCCATGCACCGCCCGGAGGTCGCTGGATAAGCGTTCGTGAGGGGGAAGTAGATGCACAGCACCTGGCCGTTTGAGCTCTGTGACACGTGTGTGGAGTGCCTGGATAACTTCCGGAAGAACCAGATAGTCATCGTCCTGGAACACCCGATAAGTGAAGGTCAAACGTGCTTGGGAAGTCACTACTTGAACAAAACAGTACTCTGCGTCTGACTGCGAGCATCCTAAGAATCGTGCATAGAAATACATGTTCTCCATCGAGTTGATGATCTCTAACTTCTCTTCCGAACAAGAGGTCGGAGTGAAGTCCTTGCAACGGGGTTGGAAAAGAGACGGTCACACGGCGATGATGCATGCTATCGCGCACCTGATATGTCAAGGGTTCTGGGCTGTTATTCCACACCAGGACGCGCCTCATGATTGAGTCCAGCTCCGGACCACATAAGAGAGATACGATACGTCGCACGTTCTGGAATCGCGACCAGTTCAAGACGACGGCTACTGTGTTTTTCCTCGTCACAGCCCCCTCGCGCGGCGGCGGAGAAAGATTCGCGAATCGTGTCCGTGCATCGGTGAGGTACGAACCGGGTGCCAAACGTGGCCGCCTTTCTACCATGTGATGTGGGACGTCGGGGGGTTCTCCCGAGTGGAGTTGTGGCTCGACGGGAAGCGGTGGTACCGAGATGCAAGCAAGCAGAGTGGCGAGAACGACCAGTAAGATGGACAAAAAGGTGCACTGCGTAGTGCTCCACAGCAGGGATGAGGCACCACCTGACTTAGGACTCTTCTTGACCATCGTGGATCGCTAATACCACGCAAATATTAGCGTATATGGGTTCTGCCCAGGCGGTGGACATACTACAAAAAGATCTGGTTATCCCTGTCTCCTATGTCACTGACTGTCCGAGTTGGCACACTATAGTGGCACTATCTATGCAATAACGGTATATGAACAAGAGATGAGGGTCCGAACTGAAGACGATACATTTGTCAACTTTTGTCGATGGGTTCTACGCGGCCACGTGGCCATCGAAGGTGCTAATGTATGTATGGTAGTACTTCCTAATTGAAAACTGCTATTTTCCTCCTCAATTAAGAGGGGGTTCGAGAGCATGCCCTGATGGAACCCACTGGCAAGTCGAGGGCCACATGGATTCTTTAGTGCCAAAGACCAGGAATTTTAAATAATGATAACGGGGATAGATTCATGGAACTAAGGGGAATACAGTACGTACAACAATGAAGAATCACCGAAATAACTCGCCAGGGACAAAAGGGACACCACGAGCACAGATCTGTCATGTAGGTACGGAAAACCCCTTGTGCCATCAGAAATACTGGGCCAAGGTGGCGTTGATGATGCGATGCCACATTCCCTGTGAGATGAGGAGACCGCCCCCAACATATGATGTTACGTAATGGCGCAGAAAGATGGGGAAAAATCAAGCGGCCGACATCGGACGCCTCGAACAGGAAACTACAACGGGGCCAATATCCTTCAGCCGTTAGGGGGGCCGTGAGAAGGAATGCCACAGAACCCTTCATAGGTGTTTGTCTTTGGCAGTGTTCTAATGTGTGAAGCCACGGCGGCCTGACCTTGCAACTCGGCTTAGTTGAGATAATCTGTCTATTTGCCTGTGTTTGGCTCATATCCGGCTCAAAGGTCCCGACTCGGAGTCATTACTCCGTTCTTCCGTTGTCACGGTACTGGTACTCAGGTGGTACTTAGGCTGATACAGTTATACATGCTGTTGCTGTATGTTTCATAGAGTCATAGTGCATCCAATCAACACCCCCTTCCATTTCCGGTCAGTTGAACCTTCTCTATAACAGAAATCTTCATCTCAGAGGCTATGAACCAATTTATCCAAGTGTAGGACATGCTTTCAGGAGTCCACGTGTTCCTTGCAGCTTCGTGCCCACAATGACTAGATGGAACGTGCCACAGGATGGGTGGGTGCTTATCGCTTATCGCTTGTTTTGGGGGTACAAAGTCTAGTCTTTAATGGGCGTGTGTGTTATTTAGATTTCAAAGCTCCCAGAGCGCTGGGTGTCAACGGAGACCGCCAAAGTAGTCTTCATAACATATTACCTTACAGATGTAACCATACGTCAAAGTTGGCGACCTTAAGATACCTTGGATGAGCCGAAAAGTTGGCAAAGAATGCAGCGAAGTCCCCGGTATGTGGTCATACCCGCGTATGTGGTATTTTATTTTGAAGCGCAGGTCTATCTTTGAGTTTGATGTCGATTTGCGGGTTTATTTTCTATTGAATACCCAAGCTTATTATTGAAACATCGGTTGCAATAGCCCTCTACTTTCTATTCCATTCGGAGGTGACTGGCACCTGCGTACATCAAGATAGTGTCAAAGTTGGAATGATTACTATCCATCTACCTCAGGTACTCGAGAATTATGATGCGCTCGCCTGCGGAGACCTCGATCTCTACAAGCCACATATCCTGACCATATCTGGACTGAACGACACCGCAATTCGAGTCTTGACCTCGGTGATCCGAGAACACCAATTTGACTGTGTCATTAGTTGCATGCTCATTCACTGATATCGTAGTACGCCATGGGACGAACGAAAAGAGCGCCCTCGATCTGCCCTTCGGCTGTATGAAGATGTACGGCATGGTCATAGCGCTACGAGGCTCTAACAACAAGATGGCACCGTACGTGACACTGTATGAACAGGATCTGAGGGAAGCTCCGTTAGTAGACCGGATTCCTCTGGAAACCTTTTCGGGATTTTCTATCCTCGGAGGTACATGCTTGATACGTAAGAGATTTCCCTATTGGATGGAGTAAGGTACCGGTGATACGGAGCTTCATACGATATTAGGGGACGACTGGGCGGGGGAAGGATAGAAAGGCTCGCGGACTTGGCAGGAAGCAGACCGATGGGCTATGCAATACCCCCGCTTGCAAGTCATCAGCCATTTCGGCTGACTACTGCCAGTGGCTCCGCCGCCTTTTAAAGATGTAGTCCTTCACCCCGGCGTCCGATACGCTTTTTGTGTGCGCAATGGACTTGTGCGGAAGTATCACTTCCAGTTGAGAACCCACACAAATCACCGCAGAATTGTCGTCAAGACGGTCGTTTACCTTCGTAACTCATTTCTTTCGGTGTTCGTCGACAAGAGGCAAAACATCCGAGCGTAAATGCGTTCCTGGGTTTTGTGTTTCCCTGTTACCCACTCTTTGGCGTCCTCCGCAAGCAAGCCGCAGCTGCCGAGCCGCTGGACCTTGTCTGTTCCTCGGGCCGCGTCTCCGTCTCATGTACTGTATTTTCTGTCTTGTTCCAGAGATAAAGAAAGAGGGGGAGAGAGGAGGGTGGGAGAAATACAGTAGGTGTGCCAGTGCCAGTTCCAGGCACACGGATAAAAGAGAACGCGGTGTGGAGCAAAACCTGAGTAGGGTTTTGTGCGGCCACGGGCTATGAAAAGCTAGAGCTTTTTTTTTTTTCACACTGCGGCTGCAGAGAGAGGAAACTGCCTAACTGTCGATGATGGGCCGGCCATGCCCACGCCACACTCTAGAAATTGCGACGCGTGATCCAGGGACTCAACGGCCATCGGACCTGTTGCTTGCAGAAAGTCTGGAACATGCTGCTTAACGTGATGGTTCTGCCTGATTGGCGAGCACCACCGTGATCTGAGAAAAAAAAAGGGGGGAGGCGGGAGAGCCAAGCAGAGCGGTTTTTTCCCATGAGGCATGGGGGCCTGGGGCATAGAGCCTTGTGCTAGTCCACCGATAATAGACCGATGATAGCAACTCCTCGCGTTCCGAGTCGGATGTATCAGTTGTCCGGTCTAAAACGAGGATGGATTGGCATGTGGGCCTTACCAGATGAAACCTTGTGGAATTCCACTCATTTGTTGTGGTTCTGATGATAGTCCATGACCTGCACAACATGCAAAACAGAGAAGAACGAAACCAGCATGGCAGCCAATTGATGGATCACCGCCGGACTCTGGAGCGTACTCAGTACGTAGTACGGCAGCTTTTCTCGATGATCCACTTATACCAAACCCCCTTTTAGGAAACTCGGGTCATGGGTTGCGAGCAGCCCTTGAATGTTACAACCAAAGGGATATTCATGTACTATACTAACGGCTGTACGTGAGAATGTATATGAACAGGAATGGGTCTATTGATACAATTAACGCCCAGGACGCTCGCTGACTGAGCCAACTTGGGCGGAGGGGGATGGCAAAAAAAAAAATAGTAATGAACAAGCTTCTAAGATTAATCCGCAGGTGGAATGCTAACGAAACCATCACCAGTGGCCCCTTGGTGCGCCAGTCACCAAGCCAAGCTCGAGAGAATCTTCTACACCGTTCACCTTCTTCTTCCCACACAGGCCAACAAACCCAACACGATCATAGACACGTTGCGCGCTGTTGTTATGTCCGACGTACAGAGTCACAGTGCGTTTACCGCAGTCGACCAGGAGGCTAAAATGAGGGCATGGGTGAGTTTGTGCCCAAGAGAGAACAATGACTGGAGACGAACCGCCTGGTAACATTCCGGACGAGATGTTCTGCAAATCCCCGACGTCTCCATTTGGGTGTCGTGTACACCTTGGTAATGGCAGAAACATTCTGGGTGTTACGGGTGACGGCACAAATAGAAGTAACTTCTCCTTCGGACTCGTAGATCCAAATGAGGCCGTTCGAGATAAGCTCCCGAGCTTCGAGCATCGCGGCATCAATCTCAAGGGGGAAGTATACCTATAAAAGGAACGGTTTAATAGACCGAGGAGGCCCGCGGAAATGCGAGGATGGACATACCGTATCATCCGCGAACTCCTTACAGAGTTGGCCAACGGCTGCGAGGTCCTCCACGTTGGCTCGGCGGATATTATCTCCGCGAGGAAGAGAATCGTTGGATCCTTTGAACGTATCCGGGTTGCAAAATGAATAGTATGCTGCGTAGAATGGCTCTGGCTCGATGGGGCATTTGACGAGATCGGACCAGTACCTGGTAAACGATTTGACGAGCAGGGTCATGCCGAATATGGAGAAGACGCGCTGCGGGGGTACGATGTCAAGTAGATGCTCCGCGAGAAGCTCGAGGCGCGGGTTGAGCCATGCAGGCGTTACCGAAGAAGGGTTCTTTGGCGTCCAGAGAAATATGGGGTAATCGCCGAGCGTCCAGCTGACGCAGGACAACACGATGTCAAGCGTTGGGGGGGTAAAGGGAGACGGAGAGGACCAAACGGTGAGCCAAAACGGTTCCTTATTTTCGCCCGCCATCGCCACGGTCGCCCTGATGCCGGTGATGGGTGGGCCAGCCACGTGACTTTGCGATGGTTTCGTTTCTAGATCTTGTTTCCACCACGTGCAGACATCGGACTCGGTGGTAAAATGGCACCCCGTCAGCGCTGCCTCACTCCCGAGAAGCTTGAGGGCGTGCGCAAACACGATATTCGCGGACTCTTCATGGCGGCGGAGTGTGGGGAAGGTTGCCGACAGGAAGTGAGCGGCAGAGTCGTGCTGGACAACAAGTATGGTTGCGGATGAGCGAACTAGAGTACGGTGGGGCATCTTGGAGTGAATCGAGATGAAGAAGTAAGGCAGGAGTGGAGAGCGAAGTGTAATATTGATGGGTAGACATGGATGCGGAGGCGGGCAGGGCCTTAAATACGGAGGGGGCGTCACGACACCCCGTGCCCCGTGTAGGATCCATGACCGGGTAGTTGAGAGAATTTGGGGGAGATATTTCCTGTGTTACAGTGAATCTCCATGTGTGCAGCAGGGAAGCACAGCGTCGGTCGTTTTGAAATTTGGACATGGGTGTAACGGTCCAGTTGCTGTGTGACTCACAGCTCATTCCGGACCCGACAGATTGGCCTTTGCCACTTGAAAAGCTGCCTAAATATGCGTCCCTGTGGACCGTCAAAAGGGCGAGGCTTTATTAACAAGTTGAGCCTCGGGAGGCGAAATTAAAGCAAGGACAGCCAAAAAATTCATCAGGCCCGCCCGCACGAGACGGATTAGGAAAGCACTAGCACCAGCCCTACACTATTACGTTATGTATGCAGGAAGCATGTTGGTCTTGTTCCCGGCACGCTGACGAGTCGATCGAGCAGAACAGAAGGTTTGATTGAACGAGATCCGCGTGACGGTGACGACTGGAGAAGTACGCCCCTTTTCTGTTTCAGGTTGGCAGCTGGTCCCTCTTCCGATCCTGCTTCTCTCATCTCGCCGACGACGACGTCCTACTTTAAGCGATCCGACTCACTTGTGCGGAATCTCGGGTTTTCCCGTCACTCCCAATAAAGAGAATTAAAAATGTATTCCATATGACCTTGTGACCAAGTGGTGGCACGATGCGATCGGAAAGTGGCCGGCAAAACATATCTGGGCGAAACCAGGAAGCTGGCGTTCATACAAGGGTTGTTTGGTTTTGGGTCACTAAGGATCTCCTCCGGTGACTATCACAAGCGGTGATGACCTCGTTCGTCTGATCTTGATCAAATCTCGCCAGTTCTGTCTCCGTCAAGACCGTCCTTGGCCGTCCTCACCCGGCGACCCTTTGCCGTGAGTCGTCCTACATCCTTGTCTACCTTCACCTCCCATCTCTACCACGATAAAACACCATAGAGATATAAGAGAGCCCCCGAAAGGCCAAGAAAGTGCTCACCACTGGCCTTTCGGGCACATTTCCATATCCGCGCCAACCCGGAGATAGATGTCTATGTGGGGAAACTTGAAGCTTTCCAAACAGTCGTAACAAGGCACTGAACAACTTACTTGACAGCACCTACCGTAGCAAACGGACATGTGAGTGGGCTGCCCGTGTGGCTGTGGGAAGATTTGACTGTATTATTCTGTACCCGCTGGCATCATGCACCCAGAAATGGGTTATCGACCCGGACGAGTACTCCAACAACGTGACAGGGGCAGCCTCTCGGAGGGGTATAGCCAGTCAGCGCAGGCGAAACAAATGCGTGGGAATAAAACTAGGGGGCCCGGACCTTGAGATGACTCGCCGTCGGGGAACGTTGCCCAATGGAAATCGCACCTTGGCCCTGCTGCGATCGAGGATTGCGAGCCTGAATGCTGTGTTCAACGCCACGGTTTCATTCCCAAGACGGCCGACAACTGTGTAACCTTACGGTCACGCTCGCAAGGGACAAACCCACGCTCTCATGGGAGCAAGAAGGGACGCCTGGAAAAGGTAAAATCTAGCATCTTGCTGTTAATCACCCTGTGAGCTCACCGACGGTATTCAAAACTAGGCCTCTGAAGAAAATGCCTGATTACTCTAGTAGGACCATTGACATGACACCCTAACAATGTTTGCGCTCATTCATTCATCGTATTCATATCCAATCCATGATATCATATACAAATATCATATACAGTATAGTCTGTTTCTGCTATGATTTTTCGGATTTAGAAACCGAACCCTGGGTGAAGATAATTCTGATCTAACCAAAACTGAAAGTCCTGTAACTATCACTGCAAACTTTCAATAGTCGGTGTAGTCTATAGAATACAAAGAAAACATAGGCTTGTGCCTGACTCGAGTTCATATGAAATGGAACGTGGAGAATATTTGGGTCCGCTGCAATGATGGGAAGGACATGTAGGTTTGTGACACGTACCTCATTAACAACGCTGGCTGGATTAAAACGATCAAGATACGGAGCTTAAGAAATGCAGGCGGTGCTCATATCCCGCTCTGTTTGGAATTGCATTTGTTTCCAAAGAGAAAAACGGCCATCAGAGAGAATGTGATCTGGAGACCAATACGCTCCTTTTGTCTCAATACAGCTGGCAAGTCATGGGGAACGATCGTCAAGAGGCGGCCAAAGGACATGAGCTCGTGACGCTGTACGACTAGAGCGATCATGATCAGGGGGGTTGTGCGGCCCAACAGACAAACGCGCGAGAGGGAACCCAGCCTCGCCATCACGTCACATTAAACTCATGAACAAGATTGGGCGGCGTGCAGTTCGGTTGCCAATGTCTTGGGCTCGGGTATCGATCTATTTCCAGCGCAAGCTCATAGCTACGCTTTATTATGTACCGAGGCAAACTCGACGCCCGCAGTGATGAAATACGCGATCAAACTTTTTGCTCATGCGACCGATAAAGGGATTTCGTTTCCGAGTTATTGGCGGGAGGATGAAGGGGCTATCCGACCAACGCGGTGAGATCACGGGTGATTTCACCCTCAACCAGTCGGCCGACTTCCACTCCCTACAAAATCATCACAGCCAGTGAGCACCGGTACCTCGTCAACGCCGGGGAACGTGCCCCAGACGAACGGACCCTAGAAATGAAATGAAAAACAACGCACGTCCTTCAGCCTAACAATTGTCGGGATGGACTGTATATCCCACGGGCGCGAGCGGAAGACATTTGTCTCCGTTTTCCATCTGGTTGGGAAACATAAACGCCCGAGAGATAAATTAATAAGCGAAGCAAGGGCGGAGAGACGGGGTTATAGAGGATGGTAGGATCGACACCGCATTTCTTTTCTGACCGATGGAGATCGGCGATAAATGGCCGAGTGAGGTTGTGTGACGCACTCTGCTCTCTGTCCAACGTAAATAATCAATCCGGATGGGCCATCGGCTGGAGCAAAAGTGCGTGCGATGAGGTCTTCCACCTCACGGCAATCCTGATGTCGGCGATACCGGCGGATGAGCATATGCGAAGGCGGAGAGCAAATAACAATGTGAGAAAACCAACGCACTGGACACCACATTCTCCCACTCTCATCACGGCTGGAGTAAAATATGACAAAGTTCTCTTTGATATCTTCATAGGAGGAAAGTTCAAAGGGGTTTTGTGCGGTGTCGAGTGGCATTACGACAGTGTAGAGCAGAGCAAGAAGCCCAAAAATCACCGCCAGGTCTATCCCTGAAGTCACGGGGGCTTACAATTCCTGTGCTGACAAGTAAAATTGTGGTATGAATGATGGATACGATGTAAAATGCTCCTATCAACTCGGGGGAATCACACAGCAAACAAGCCCAATATTAACAGCACATACAGGCTAATCAAAGATCAATCAATAAATCAAAATGATACCAACAGCGGTCTCGTGAACATTTATGCGACCGTCCGTATACACAGCCACTCTAGACCACATTCACTGGTATTGGTATTAGTAGTGCGATCACTCTTTCCCCCCTCTAACCAAGAGCCATCTAATCGCTGCAGCCAGTACAGCCCGTTGCTTGGGCAGCAGAAGCAGAAGAGGCATTCATGTACGAGCCTGAGGACATAGCCTTATCGGTGTAGGAAGGAGGGCTCTGGGTCTTGTACGATCCAGCAGCAGTGGTCGTCCAGGATGGCGAGGGCGAGGCATACGTGTTATAGTTGTTGCCGTTCCCTGCGGAAAGACCCCACTGCGACTGGCACTTTCCAAGGCACTGGGCAAGTGCAGTCTCCTCCACCACAGACGTCTCAGTCTTGGTCTTAATCTCGGTTTGCGTCGCAAGCTGCGTCATAGTCTGCAACTGGGTGTGGTTCTCAGTAACCGTCGAGGTCATAGTATCGACTTGAGTCTTGGTCTGCAAATCAAAGCCGATAAGAATCGAGACTTAGCGAGCGTGTGATGGAAACGACTAACGTTATCGATGACGCGAGTCGACAGGAGAGTCGACACATATGTTGTGGGCTTAATGACCGTGCTGATGACCATGGAAGTTACTGTCGCAGTTTCGTGATCGGTTTTAGTAGCAGTCTGGACGTAGGTGACCGTATCGACCATTGTCATAGTCCGTGTGTTCTCGATCGTCTTTGTCTATAATGGACAGAGTCGGATCAGCAAGGGTCCCGACAATAGCTACGAGGAAAGGAGACGTACGTTGTCGATGACTTGAGTATTCACGACTGTGCTGAAATACGTGGTGGGCTGGACGACGGTAGATAGGTATGTCTTGGTCACAAAGTCTGTCTCAGTCGCAGTTGCTGTCCTGAGTTCAGTATCCGTGAGCGTCTGCCTGTCAGTCTTGACGTAAGTGCTAATTTGGGTTCGCGTTGCGGTGTCGGTGATAGTGTGCTGGACTGTCGATGTCTCATCGATGACCTCAGTAGAAACCCAAATCTTAGTGGTGGGCACCAGCATCGTCGAGGTCATGATCTCTGTCTTCGTCTCCAAGTCTGTCTTTGTCATGACTTCCGTCATTGTTTTGACGATCGTCGTGGGGACAGTGACGGTCTGTACAAGCTAAGTTCGAATTGGTTCTGCATGCCCTGACAAAGTACGCACCGAGGTCTTGGTCTCCGTCATGGTCTTGAGGTCGGTCTTAGTCACTGTTTGGGTTTCCATCATGGTTTTGGTGACGGTCATTGGGGGGGCCTGATCACAACTGCAGAAATCATAGAGTCTGATTGACAAGCCGTCGGAAAAAATAAAGAAAAATGGTACTGACGTTTGATACGGCTGATAGCAACCAGTGGTCGACCACTGCACATGATTAGACCGTGTAAGTCGCATCACATTCAATGTCTTCGGGAATTACGAACCCAAGACTCGGTGCTGGTGCAGCTCCCATCATACCCTTTCTGATAACCGTAACCGCACTGCATGCTTTTGTAGCCACCGCCCATGAATGACTGGTAAGGCATGGGTGGTTGGGTGTACTGCGCAGCGGGGGCTGAGTACTGGTTGTAAGCAGCAGGTGAGCTACTATATTGGCCGTAAGCAGCAGGAGAACTGCTATATTGGTTGTGAGCAGCAGGTGAGTTGCCATATTGGTTATTCGCAGGGGCCGACGGGGACGGATAACCAGAAGAGCTAGAACTCGATGGAGGCATGGTGGAAGAAGCAGGCGCACTCATGGGGGAAGAGGCAGAAGCAGAACTGGATGCACCAGTGAGAGCGGCGACGTTGACCATCGAGACGGACTGTGCGGCCGCATAGGAGGCAAGAACAAGGCCAACTGCGAGTGAAATCATTGTGAAAGAAAAAAGATTGGTAGGCGTTTGAAGCGTTGATCAAGAAGGCTCAAAAGACAAGAAAGACTGTAGCTCCCGATGAAATGAAATGTAGCGATCTACGCCAATGTACTGTCTCGCAGTATAATTGAGATGAGAAACAAATGCAGAGGCTGCACTGTAGGGTGACTGGTGAGGAGGAAAAGGGTAGATATGAGCAAGGGGAGGAGACATACCACCGAAACGAAGAGAAAAGACCAAGAAAAAAGAATGAACAAAGAGAGGATGGAGGGGGAGAAAAGATGGGAGGTGGGTGAGAATGGAGGGGCATCCTTTTGAGAGTTCTAGTTGAAACAGAGTTGGGGTGATCAAAATTTTTAGCACAGGGACAGTCGCGGTTGGATTGGCCGGTTGGCGGTTGGACAGGCCATCTCGGCCTTTGATGGATGATCATCTCCCGGGTTTCCACGGTGACGTGACGGCACCGAGCGCTCTTGGCTTCTTGGCCTGGCCTAAATTTTTCTTTTTCTCACCCACGATCCTGCATTCTATCTAAATCAGGTATAAGGTAAACACACAACCCCCCCGCCCATCCCTCCCGCCAGCTCACCCTCCAACTCATCCTGTTCGTCGTCCAAAGTCCCCATGCACATCCAATAGAATCTTCAGCGCATTTCGTGCACGAGTCTTCGCAATTTCTTCCCCCCGCGAGGTAAGCGCTGTCTCCACTTCCCGGGGCGCCTCTTTCCACGGGTACTGCACCGTGACAACCCAATCAGGCCGCCGCAGACACGTCCATATGGCACAGGGTGACTTACCGGTAGGTACTGTACAGGCACCGTATTACAATCAGTAACAGACACGGGATTCGCGTTCTCATAAATGTTTACCTGGTGAAGATATTCATATGCCACGAGCGTGAACCCGAATTGAGGAGAACTCCGAATAATGCGCGCCGGTCCGCCTTTGAAGAGGGCCTTGAAGCCTTCCTCACGGTCTGCGGTTATCCTGAATCAACACATCACTCCAACTCGACCAATCTGATGTTACTTACAGATCTTAGTGAATGCATCAACGAGTCCCTTGTATGTTGTCTGCCCTTTACGGGCCTCCACCTGTAACCGCGTCTTGACGACATCTGTCACACGTCCAGATGTGATATCAGTCTTTGTTCTTTCTGCAAGCAAGCCGTCCGCAGGACGTCCCCGCACCTGCTGGAGTCGTGAGGTAGGCAGCAGGCATGCCACTACGTACGGATCAATCCGTCATCAAGTCCGTTGATTGTCAGTCAGTGATCTCTTAAATATTATGACGAGGCCAAAGCCATCAGAATCACGTACGCTATTGCTGCGGAACTAAGCGTTTCAAAAAAGGATAATTTTTTGCCGTGATATCCTTCATGGAAAACGTCCTTCTTTAAGTGGGAATATGCCGGGAAGTATATCGCCGAAAATGGTATATCACGCAGAAGGCATGCCGACGCGCCCCGGTAAAGCCCCACAAGTCCAAGTTGGCGGATGATGTGAATTGCGCCTCGTGGTACAGCGCCCTCTGCTTTGGCTGCTTCACCTTGCACTTGTAGTCGGATTTTCCTAGACATTCTTCATTGTGAGCACGTCACACGTACAAGGCTGCCCCAAAAGCACGCACACAATCTCCAGCGGGTTCGTGAAAACCTAACACAGCATCTTGAGCGATTTCTCATGAGAGGAACCGATCGCATGTCACTCACAACTTGGCAACCACCTGCGGACCCGCCAGCGACAATTTCCCAAAAGGGTGATATCCGGCCAGTCTCCGGGTCCGTTGCCCTGCCACGAACCAAGTCGTTAACGGTAAGCTTGATCGCTTTTTCTGGCGCGACACCCTTAGAAGATGGGTAAATCACGTATACTTACCATAAGTAAGTAGATGCTTACAATAAGTTGCGGCCCAAGACCACGGTAAAAGCCTAGAAAGCCTTCATTACGGAGTACCTTTTTGACGCAGTCCAAGCTGTTCTTGTACAGAAGTTGACCAACGATAGTGCTTCGTTGATTTTGCATTCTGGAAACAATGGTGTGAATAGACTTAAACCTGAATAAGGTATCAGCACAGACCGAGTCTAGAACCGCGACAAGCGACCCGGTGGTCTAGGTAAGCGCCCATTGAATGAAAGCGTTGCCATACCTTCACTAAAACAGGAAAAGGTTAGCATCGTGCTAAGTGAACAGGACGTTAGGTGGTGACATACCGAGGTCTATCGGATACACGATAGTTGCTCCAAACGCACCAGCGAATCCTTCCAGTGGATTTTAGCGCGCCGTGACTTTGGACACCCGGATATGCTCACCGCCTTGCACAAAATTATACGCTGACTGAGCCAGGTTCGACAGTATGGTCGATGCCGTAGTACCTGCAGTCGTTTCCACCGCCGCGCTCTCGATGTCACCTGGCGCGCGCCAGCGCGGGTCGAGCAGCTGTGCGAAGTCGATCAAAGCTAGACGCTGACCCCCGGCTCCACGACCAGCAAAGTGGAAGATGATGGATGCCTCCATTGGGGTAAAGAGAGAATAACGCGAACTCGACGCGCAGTGATTCAGGAACTCCGTTTGGTCAATGCGGCCGTCTTTCGACTTTGCAGTGGCCTCGCGCAGCACGCGCTCGATGATGTCCATCTCTACCAGATTGTGCAAGTCGATCTCAGGTTATTGGCTGTACGGTCCAGGATCAATGCCGGGTACGTACCTCTAATAACATTGTGGCACGCGATGACTTCGGAAAACGAGATGCGACCTCCAGGAGTAAGCGAGGTCAGTGTCGGTAAAAGCTCAATCACGGCATCCGAAAGCTTATGCCCAGAAAGTTCCTGCAGATTTACTGTCATCATCATTGCCAGTTGAAAAAAATCACTAGAGCAGCGCACAAGGATGATACGTTTGAACTGGTCGGGTCGAATGAACCCGTCCTGGTTGTCGTCGAGGTATCGGAACGCTTGACGCAACCTTTCGCCCTGTAGACCCTTCATAAGTTGCGTAAATTCGTTGTCTGTGTGATCCATCAGAGCCACATTCAATAATGATCGCTTAGAGTGTGCATACACCCAAGGACGTGGGCCCCGCTCTTCTTCCCTAGGTGGAGTTTGACCCAGTCGCTATATGGGTCCATTCAATGCACGTCGAATGCCACTGCACAACCACGAGCACGCACCAGTCAAAGTTGAATGGTATCGCGTCAGGGCCAATTTCGGCCGAGAACACGTTTTTGAATTCATCAAAGGTGATAGTACCGGAGCCATCCCTGTTTTTTTCGCCATACGCAACCCGGATGTCAGCTGTCCCGGCCACATGCAGAAAGGGCGCGTGCATACACGTCAAAGTATTGGAACGCGATGTAGTATTCCGCGTCTGGCCGCTTGAGCACCGTCTGAAAGACCATAAAGTCGTCCCACGACAATAAACCACGTTTCGTAATATCTGCGACACGAAAGAGAGTGGCGAACTGCGAGCGACCGATACGCGTCAGGTCGCCCTTGGGCGCGATAGCGTTGACGAACTGTTCGCGGTCCAAGAACCTATTACCCGCAGCGAGGGCACGCGCATTCACTCGTGTTTGAAAGAATGGACGAAAAAGGTGACGCACTTTTCACCGCTAACGACGGTCTTTGCGTTCCCGTCGAAGGTCCGCCGCCAGCGCTTCATCTCCGACTCTGGTACACGCACGGCACTCTTGACGGTCTGTACGACGCGCGCAGCGGCACTTCCATCGGAATTCACAGAGTCCGCGTGCACCACAGGTAAGGTATTTGGGGATGCCATAGGTTGTTGATTAGGGACGGACTACGTTCGAGGTTGGCGACTTGCGAGAAGTGAGAACGAGTGTAATGGCAGAGGATGAGAAAAAGAACGGTGGATATCGTACGGATCTATGTCGTCTATAGAATGTAGGAGAGATCTATGCAAGAATAGTCCCAAATCTAGTGCAGTAGTGTAATGTAGTGAGATGCAGGCGCGGGGTGCGGGAGGGAACGGAAGTCTTTTTCCCAACTGCATTTTTTTGTCGTCAATGACAGCTGACGTAAACATTCACAATTACCGGTTTCACACGTTCCCTTTGCCTTTAGCGGCTCCGGCTCGCGATGTGGGTCAGGTCAGGTCAGACTGCGAGGAGGTATGCGGGAATAAAGACGTGTCTATTATAAGATTGGCTCAACTTCCGAAGAATGCGGTCGCGCGAGGCAGCCGGAAGCTAATGCAGTACATCTCCTTATTGGGAGCTACGGACCGTACTAAGTGCAAATTGACCTCATTCTCAGCGCTTAGTAAGCATCCCAGCACTTGTTCAACGCGCTGCAACGCAACGCATGTGGGCCATGACCAGATGTCCGTCAACATGCCCGGTCAATTAAGGAACCTGAGGGAGGCACGTACATATCGAATGTCTCGCTCAGCCGCCTCGCGCTCCGATTCGCGTGTGAAACAATGGCAATGTATCATGGGCATTACATCATACAATGCGGGCAAATCAACCGACATCGGTGATGATGGCGCAAGAATGCCGCGAAATGCGTCAAGGAACGTGATTGCTGAGTCGGGGAGATTCATGACGAAATGTGCAATACGCTTGCGTGGCGGAGACTGCGAGGGAGGAATCAACCCATGTGATTGCTGTCGGGATTGTGCACGACGTTGTGTTTGTGAAAGTGGTGGCCCCGCAAATCCCGGCAGAGGGTCTGATGCGACCTGCATCGCCGCATGTCGAATGAATTCACGTCCGTCTTCGCATGATGCACGCACACGGCCAGCAACCTATAGGACAAATTCTGTTGGGATCAAGATATGTGATGATGGGAACCAACGGACCTTGTTATCTTTTATATTCATGACGAGATATTTGTAACTCTCGGGGTTCAGATCATTAGCCAATACTGCACAGCCCTTTTTCGCTGCGGGTAGTGCAAATGGGCCAACGCCAGCAAACACGTCCGCAACCAGCTCGTGGGGTTGGAACAGGTTCACAAGACGTGCATGTTCCGTGTGTAGTCGCGAGTTCCAGTATACATGGGAGAAATCAAACTTAAACCGACAGTCGGATTCGCTCTATTTCATAAGTTGAACTGAGAAGGCGAAGCAAAGATGGAGAACAGACGTGTTCGACGACGTAGTCCGGCTCCCCCGCTAGGAGCTCCATCTTGAAAAACCGGAATTGGGTGTCAATTGAATCGAGTTTGTTAACGACCGTCCGCAAACGCTTGTTTTTCTGACGTGCGAGTTGACAGGAGAATATACTTGATAAAGAACGCACCCACGTCGAGGATAACCTGCCCGATGATGTGCTTGTATGGCAGATATTCATCGTTGAGGTTCATATGAGCTACATATCGTGATAGTCAAGCCACACAGCAGAAGTCTATGAGGTAAGGGCAAGGTCTACCCAAATGGCCCGTGCTTGAAAATCCCGTGGGAGAACCGTCCAGGAGTTCCTCCGGAAGGATAGCATGCAGGATCTCCTCTAAGAAAACCATGACCTGAGAGAAACATTCACGCAAACGGCGCATCTAACAAACCAGCCGTCCAATAGTCATAATCGAGCTCGATATTGTGCGTTATCAGAGATGCATTTTGCGATTTCAGATATGATCGAGCATCCGCATTGAGGTCGGCTAAGCACTTGGCCATGCGTCAGTACCAAGGACGAACGCCTCACAGAAATAATATTCATAGGGTCGTTTGACGAGGGGGCACATGGACGCACCTTCATCCTGTACACGGAGCAAAACGAGCTTATTTTCGCCATCCGGACATTCCGTGTCCGCTATTACACTACGTATTTTTGGCAGATTGGTGATGACACTTGAAACGGCAAGGGAGACGGGCATAAGTTCAACCGAGGAATAGGATAGAACACTATCGCGATCGGGTATCTCGGCGAGGGAGTATGAGCACTTACCCTCGCATAGGTTCTGCTTTGAGCACTGAGCCCGTTTTGGCTGCAGGTAAACGCGCAGCGACCACAGGAACCTTTCGATGGAACGCGCTGCGGACAAGAGTATCTTTCATCCAACGTGCTGCCGGCGGAGACGTGTCTATGGTAACTTTGTGATGCATGCTTCGCGCGTTCAAATGATGGAAGGGCCAAAGATAACGTCGCGTTGCGTTTAACGAGTACCGGTGACTGAAAGAGAGAAGCATAAGTTGCGGGCGTTAGTTATAACGTAAGCAATGCGCCCGTCTACGGACCCTACAACAACTTTGCACGTCCCAGCGACCATCAAGCGATCATCTCCATCCATCCAGCCGCAGTCTTTGTTACCCGTCCTCGTGTCAGCCAAGGCACGTCGAACATCAGTCGACTGGCTTATCCTATAAGGGCTTATTGCCACAGACGTGGTACCTTCTCTGTTCGTCACCTTGTCTACATCGCGCCCATAAGACAGATTGGAAAACCGATAACAACGAATATGCTGCCGGCGCCTGAAATTCTTGCACATCTCGTTGACGTGCACTGCCATCCAACGGAGGCACCCTCCATCGCAGCATCTACTGTTGATACTCTCCCATGTACGCTCTGTGCAATGGCGACGCGAGTAGAAGACCAATCCAAAGTCGCCGCACTCGCGCGCTCGCGTCTTGACCGTGTTGTTCCCGCATTCGGCTACCACCCCTTGTGGGCTCACAGGATTTCCCTCAGTACACCTACCAGCACCATCCTCGACCACACCGCCCACTATCGTGCCCTGTTCCTGCCCGACTCGTCCTCCTCTACCTCGCAGCCGCCCAATGCCGAGATCGAGTCGGCCTTCGCACGTCTGCTTCCTACGCTACCGTCACCGATACCCCTCGCAGACGTCCTTGCCGACGTGCGTGCGCGCCTGAACGAGTTCCCCACCGCGATGCTGGGCGAAGTTGGCATCGACCGTGCCGCCCGCATCCCTTTCTCCCAGGCCGATGAGTCAGACGGAGGAAACAACGGCCAAACCTTGTCGCCATTCTCGACGCCCTTTGCGCACCAGCTAGCCATTCTCGAAGCCCAGCTCTCTCTGGCTGTGGAGCTCCGACGTAATGTGAGTTTGCATAGCGTCAAGGCGCCCGCACAGACGCGTGCATTATTCGACCGCATGGCGGCCACGCATGGTGCTGCGTGGTTCGCCATCAGCGTCGACGTGCACAGCTGCACGCTCAGCCTTGAGGTGTGGCACGGCATTGAGGTACGTCCGTTCCTCTGCCACGCTCGGTTACGTTCCCCTCCTCAACGCCAGAGGGGAGGGGAGGAATGCCTGCTAAATGTGCAGAATAGAAATCTCATCCGAACGTATACTTATCACTCTCGACGGCCATCAACGGCCGCTCACCGGGCCACATTGCTCTCATCCGCGCCTGCGCGCCAACTCGCATTCTTGTCGAATCCGACTACCACAATGCGTGTGATGCACCAGCACGCACGTGGGATATGGCATGTATAGTTGCGGAAGCACGCGGGTGGTCGATTGAGGACGTATGGGAGGACAGACCACCTCTGGATGAGTCACAGCGGGGTGTTGTCCGACGGCTCGAGGCAAACTGGCATGCCTTCGTGAAAGGTGGGCATGCGGCACCAGTTAAAAAGCCCACGGCACGAGAGCGGCGTATACGAGATTACAGTATCGATTTAATAGAAAATGATGAAGGTGAGTTATAGGATTCGATGTAGGGCCAATATCGGGCGGGCTGCTCCTCGTCACGCACAATCATCACGACGCCACTCCCGAGACAAGTCCCAAGAACAAGCAAGGGAACCCTAGTCCGACTATACAGCACCTAATGGTATCCAAACATAGTCCCGACTCAACCCGAGTGCTATGCCCCGTAGCACTACCGAAAGATGTAGCGCAAAAGGATGAATAGACATACACCAATTAGAACACCGATGATATATGTATCCCGTCTCCGGCGCTTATGGATCATGGATAGAATATTATTGATACCCGGTACTGTGGCTGATGCAGTAAAAATGCATACGGGCGGTCAGTTGGGCACCGTGGCGAAGGAGGAAAACTACGGACTTAGCACACCAACCATACGTGTCTGTATGGCGCCAAGTGAGGAGCGTTGACGCCCAAACTCAGTGCGTGTCTCGTAGGCTTGCCTAAAATCACATATTAATGCGAGCACTGAGAAAGGCGGTGGCTAAAAGCTTACTCTAGCGTAGAATCCATCATCTGGTGTGAGCTATCAATGTGACCACGCTCGGCGAGTAAAGCCTCTGTGGCAGAAGACTTGTATGCACTGAATGAGGTTTAGATGTTGAGTACGACAACCTTGGCAGGTGCCGGTAGAGGAAGACGGACTCAATGTCGTTGCGTACACCGCTAAGTAGATTAGCCTGATTAACGGCCGCCTGGACATTTGCCTGGGAAACTGCGAATCAGTAGGGCTTGACAGGAGGACGGGACGGCGGCATTGGAGTGGATAGCGCATACGCACCTTTGTCCGCCTAAATTCTCTTCCGTAGTCTTGGTAAACGTCTCTGTGACGTTGGATAGCACGTAGCATGGACTGCGAAGGAGGGTTGTTTGTGTCTTGAGCGACGGCATCTAACGCCGAATTCGTCTCGCCGAGCTACCCAATGCAAACTCCAGTTGGTCTTTCTAGGCTCGTCGAGGGAGAGAGACACTGAAAACTGGGGACGCACCTTCTCGAGTAGGTCCTCGACCTCACTCTCCGCCTCACGCCAGGATGGGCCAGCCTCGAGGTCGTGGTCTGCCCCTGCGCGAGAGATGGAGGCTACGAGACGAGCGTAGGAGGTAAGCTTTGCGTCAAATAGAGATTCAAGGGTTCTGCATTGCCGGTGCAATGATTCGTAGGTGGCCATCGTTCCAGATTAATCGATAGGGTACTAATAGGCCCCGACACACGACGCGAGAACGACAAGTTGCGACGACGCTGCGGTGGCACAGCACATACAAATGGGGTAGTTAGAGTAGGCTGTGATTACATAACTCACTACACCTGATACTGTACCACCAGGAAACAGATGCGATAAGCGATGTCGATGATGTCGGCTATGATTGCCAGCAATCACTTTCGACTCTACGACGGAAGATGTGCTGGCAGCACCTGGCAGACTCGTGGCAGGACCATTTTGTTTCCTACTTACCCGATAAAACATTTCCATTCGATAACTGAGCTGCCTACTCCTAGTCCATCTTTACTTTTAATATGAACCCGAACGCCGCCGGAAGCAATTTGCATAGTCCCATGGTCGAGAGGCAAATGGGGAGCAATGACCGCTCCCCCGTTATTTAAGCCAGTTGGGAATTCAAATCTTAATCCAACCCGCTAACCCGCCCGATCCTCCTCTCCTCTCCTTTCCCCACACCACCGCCCTACTCCTAAGCATGGTGCTCTGTCAACCCCACCTACAAATAACCCGCACGACCTCTTTCCGTCGTGTATCCAACGCAAAGCCCCCTCTATATCACCATTCTGTCCCCAAAGAAATGGTGTCCGTCAGCACAACCGTTCTCAATGAGAAACCCAATGCCTCAGGTCTTAGTCCTGACCAGACACGCGCACTCCCAGAGCGCAGCGTCAACCCCGACAGTCCAGAGGCACGCATCATACGCTCCCTGCGCGAGCTATATTCGTGCAAGGCCCAAAGCGTACGCCTCCACCTCCGTTCCCCCCTTTCACATTCAGACCTTAACTCGTAGTTTGGGCAGCGTTCATATGAAATCTACTCTCACGACGCGGTCTTCCATGATCCTATTGGCATTGCAAGCGGGATAGACTCCATTCGTGCACAGTTTGATGCACTTCCAAAGGTACGAAAGACACGTGACCTCACCATCCTCCATCCTCTCCGCACCTGACGTCGAGCGCTCCACTACCTTTAGCTCTTCCCCCGCTCCGACATACAAAAGCTCCGCCTACTGAAGAACCCGCCGGGAACTCCTACTAATCTACTTCTCATCGACCAGGAAGTCGCATACTTCCGCGACCCCCAGTCCGCTTCCCCCTTCAAGGTTAGTTCGCAAGTTTTGTCATCCTACCGGACACCTTGATCCATTTCCCCCCGAAGGTTGTCAATTCACTCCTAACACTTCAGCTCGATGATGCCAACCAAATAATCCGTCATACTGAGGAATGGGACCATAACCGGGAGACGACGGCCGACGATGGCTTCCTCGGTATGCTCAATGAACACCGCAAGAGGATGGCCGCAACTCTTACGGACATATTCATGTCCAAGGCGTGATGATTCGTGGGGGAGGAGGACATGTGGTGTATTTGTATAAACCTCACACTATCACAACCATCAATCTTGTACACGGTCTCCGAATGTCAATCATGTATCCTTATCGTTATTCGAGTGCGCGCGTCTTAGCCCCAGCCGCTCGCCTTATTCCCTCGCCTCAATGCATCTAGAACTTCGGCATCCAGCTCTTTGTAGTCTGCTTCGTCGCTAGAAGCTTCGCCTGGGTTAACATATTCTTGCTTCCCTGCTCTAAAGAATTGACACTTGTTTCCAAGTTGCCTAGCATTTCCCTGAAACCACACAATCCCATGTTAGCATGCACAATGAGCAAATACCAAAACAACCTACCCGCGCTCTGAAATAGCGGCGTGCAACCTGTTATATAGATTATTCGTCGAGCGCTCAGCTGATGTGGCCGTCCCCGCCGCCTTGCTTGGCCCACCTTCCCACTCGGTGTAACCGGCCTGCACAGCACGAGGCTCAGGTTTTTCCGGGACAGGTCTATCGGGCCCCGCCACTACAAGCAAGCGCACCAGACACACCTCGTCAAGAAATGGCATCGGATATAGCGTAACCACATACAAAGTGCGTCGATCTGGTCCCCAGTTACATTACCCGAGCCGACTAGCCCACCGAGCCAGGACCGCCAGTCTGAGTCTGCTGGGCCAATGTTTACGGGCGTTGGCGCAGGCGGCGCACTGTGCTGCGCGCCATCTTTGCGCTCCGTGAGCGAGACGAGCGGGATGTGGTATCCACGCCGTGTGTTGAACAACGAATCGAGGTGCAGGCGTCTCGCGGGAGACGGTGATGTATTGCCAGCTGTTGCGGTCGAATTGGTACTCGTCGTCGTCGCAGAAAGGACAGAGTGTGTGGCAGTACTGGTGGAAGGTGCTGGAGAGGCTGCACGCGCGGTTGAAGCTGTGGTGGTGTAGGCGGGATCGCACAGAGGGACAAGTGTCAGGAGGTCGCCCGTGGAATCCACCGACGGAGGACTGTCGGGTGATCATTTAGGGAAAACAATTGTCCAGACCAAGACCGGATACACTTACATTGACGAGGTAGTGGGCAGAGGTAGCGTGTGTAGATATTCCAGCATCGGGAGCGAATAAACGAGGACATCGTGCCTGTCATTGAACACAACTAGCGCATAAGATCCTGAAGTGTATGCTGTCAGAGGGCATGCGCGGGAAGTCAAACGATGGTTTGCCGGTACCGTTTCGCTCTACAACTTGCGCGCGCACTACGTTACCTGCCTTATGGCCCCATTCCACTCTTGCTACCCGTTCTTCACCAAGATCTGCCAAGCATCGTGCGCCTTTCGCACCTGTTACGAGAAGCAAGCATCGCACACTTTCCTCTGGAGCGCGTGGTGACTCTTTGAACTCAAGCGCGACCGTAAGGTGAGCTTTGTCCGCCTTACATGGCGCGCCCGTGTGTGCATCGAGTACGAACGTTCCGCCATTCAGAGGTGCTGGTACGCCTTCGGCTTCAGACGGTGCGGATGGGATCGACCATACGCCGTTTTCACCTCGCGTAAGCGTATAGACTTGAACTAGTCCTGAAGCACGGACGGAAACGAGCCGGATTCGTGGTGTGGCCTCTACAAAAGGATGATGTTTCGGCCTCATTGTATGAAGTACAGTAGAGACTTGCCTGACTTGATTCCACTGATTGCCCAAGCGAGACTCAAAACTGGATCGGCACCAGGTGAGCTACGGTGAATCAATGAAAGATGGTGTGTGGCCTGTTGGGCTTTCCCAACCTGGAGCATCACTCTAGGACCGCGCATGTCTATTACAGTCAGCAACCCGTTTGCATACCCAACTGAAGCAAAACCTGGTAGGCACATATAAGGGAAAGGGTTCATATGTATGGCTGGGTTTCTCACCGACATCCGAAATTGCGAAGGCGGTGACTGGTGACTCGGGTTTTACCAAAAAGTAGGGCTTGAAGCGGAGGCCATCAGGAACTGGTACGTGCTCCAGTGACACGAGACGCTTATCAGGGAGTTGTCTGGTAGAAGTACTTTGGCGATCCGCCATCCTATATATCAGCACTTCTCCTCCATTGAGCACCAGGGCAACTTCCAGAGATTCGATAGCGAGCTGTACGTCTTGGATTCGCGCTCGCTCCGCAAAATCGGGGGGTAAGTGAGCTACAATCTCCGGCAAACAGGCGAGCGCGAGAACATCGATAGAGAGCAGAGGAAGGGCGCGAGGGAATGCAGACGTGAAGGGGGATGGTGGTGTAGGAATAAGGAGTTGCACAGATATGTCCAAAAAGCGTAAGGTAAGGTCGGCGCTGCACACGATGGCAATACGATGAGGCTCGAACTGTACAAAAGAGGGCTATGTTAGACTGATAAAGGAGGAGTTGATCTGTAACTACCTTGGCGTACTTAATGGTGCCGGTAATTTCTTCATCTGGTGCAGAGATTCCACCTTCCAGAGGGAGAACATCTGACCCGTGTTCACTAGTTTTCGAAAGCGTCTCATATGCAACGCGATCGAGTGAGAAGAGACTAGCGTTGACCACAGCGTCTGGACCGCTCCATAACGAAGGAGGGATATGAAGTTTCTTTGGCTCTTCATTCACCGTCATCGACTGCAGGGTGGCGGCAAGGTCTTGGGTAAGGGCGTCTTCCTTTTCCTCAGCTTGTCCCGCGCTTCGAGACGCTTCTTGGGCACTTGCTAGGAATTCTAGAGGTGGAAACTGCCGCGCCTCGATCGCGCGGACATTTTCCCCACTCTCAAAAAGCATCAATATTGCCGTTGGGTTCCAAGTCCCGCCGAAATGTGGATTGTCCCGCGGCATGAGCAAGAAGTCCTGCGCGAGACCGGGCGTACGATAAAAGTACGCGTTAAGTGGGTCAAGAGACTCTCGCATAGCATTCCGAAAGAACGGGTGTAATGAATGGTCAGTAGCGGGTGAAGGCGGCGCAGGTGGATTGAATGCAGGGAGCCAAAGAACATTGATTCCGGGGGGATCATAGCCGAATTGACCACCAAGGATAACCAAAGACGTCTCCCCTCCTCTTGGGTCATAAGAGTTGGGATACCCACTCCAAGAAAGTTTGAAGATGGGCTCTCTCGGCACATGAGGCTTGTTCGGGGGCTTTGGGGAGACCTCGTCATCGGGGAGGTATTGTTCTAATTTCTCGCCGTCCACCTTCTGAACATCAACGTCATCCAAGGTTCGAACCATAATTGGCTGCTCGTCGTCCTCTACCGCCCAGAAAGCTATAGACCCGTCGACGTGACCAACAGCGAGGAAGTGGCCTGCCGGATGTATAGAGAGAGACGAGACATAAGGTCTTCGATGTTTGAGGAGGTCCTGCCAGACGACGGTTCAGCATTCCTGCGTGTGACTTACGAAGAGCATAAAACTAGATCACAGGGTCGGTATAGCCTGAACCTCCTGGGGCTCCTGCAGGTATGAGAAGCTCATATGTACGTAGCGTCTTCTGTTCTTTCTGCGAAAATCCACTATCAATATCGTCTCGAATCATTCAATAGCCGCGTTACAAGATCGAAGAACACGATGCCACCTGGGGAAGAGTATATCTCAGCCAGAAAGAACGAGAAAATCTTCGTTCAGGATAAATACCTCCATACACGACGAATAAAAAGTCGAGGTTTCTTGGATGCGAAACAACGTCGACGGGAATCCTCCTGCATAGATCGTTGGAAGATTCAAGGTGTTTATCGTGTTCGAACTTACGACGTCCCTTGTGTGTCGACAAGCATCCCACTGGCGATCAAGTTCTTCTCGTAAGCCTCCCAAGCATTCGCAATGACGTATGTCGAGATGCGCCGACATAACATATCGTATGTTTTGATTTCTCCAGACTCTAACCCGATGAACGCCTAGAAGGCGAGGTTTAAGGGAGGGGCTAGACGTGAAGGAAGCTGAAGAACTGACATGGGAATGGGAAGGAGAAAGTGCGAGGCAGCTAGTGATGGCACACCTTCAGCTTCGTGCATCGCCCCGAACCCGAGACTAGACTGACGTTACCGGTCGGCCAAGGCGTATACTAGCTTCTAGCTTGATTTGTCCATCCCCCGTGAGGTCCCATAAATGCAGCTTATCATTCTCATCTGCATTATCGGTCATAAGAAGATTTGTGAATAGGAGCACACACTTTATACTCACCAATACAGACTAGCTTGAATATGTTTGTCGCGAACTGCAGGAACTTGGTGGGTGTACGCGAGGGTGGTGACAAGCTTGTCTCAACGCCAGGAGCCCCGAATATTCGAATCGTCCCATCGATCGTACCTGTTGAGTTCGCCGATGACATCTATCGGTCCAATGAGGCATTGTACTCAGCGGTTACACACCCAATGCAAGTATACTCGACACAGGATCAAATGCAAAGGTGGTAGCGTTCGAAAGGTAGTCAAATGTTGTGAGTGTCCCGACTTCCCAGTCTTGCCTTTCGCGCAAGTCTATCGAGAGATCCGCGAGAGACTTGGCAATACTTTTGAACATCACGTATCCAAGTCACGGTGTTTAGAGAACTAGGCTGGTGACTATTCCCGGTCAATGTCTGGTTGAGTCGGTTGCAGTTATACAGTTGTAAGCGCGTGGATCGTGGATATAGGGAATCACTGGTAAGACTGAATCGTAGTCGGCTCCGAGTAGTTGATTGTAAGCCACGGTAGCCACGGTAGCACCTAACTACAGTCACCCAATAATCGGTTTAAGGATTAACGATTGCATGTATGTAATTGGAATTAAATATAACATGACGGATAACGATACATATATTGACAATGGTGGGACTAGACGATAACAAAAAGTGAGTCCACTCGAAAAGAAACGTCAGCGAACTCTTTCAGCATGTGCGGCGCCAGGCCGCGCTGAGGTTGTTCGAGCTGTTGCATTGCTACTAGATTGTGTAGGCTTCGACCTGTGGTTGCCCAGCCAGCTTCGTTTGACCTTTACATCGGCCTGCGGCTGACCTCGTGGGCTGTTCGTGACATCAAAGATCACAGGAGGCGCCACGAGAGTGGCTTGGGTAAGCGCAGCAGGCTCTGGCCCGAGTGTCGTCAATGGGCGACCGGTGGTGTTTCGAACGGGCGTGAAGCCCGTACGAGGGCTCTTTCGCCTTCTGGGGGTGGTCGCTGCGCTACGCTCAGTGGCGAGAACACCCTCGGACGTGAATCCCTGGGTCGGCGCAGGTTCCTCTCCATCGTCTGGTGCAGCTCGCTTCTTTCCAGCAACTGTGGTTACTGGTATGGGATCTTGGGTGCTGAAAGCGGGCGCCTTCGCAGGCTCAGGTGTCTTCGTGTGGAAGACTGATGATGCGGGTCGGGTTTCCGGCGTCTTACGGCCGAGGAGTGCAGCAGGTCCTGACATGGCACGAGAACGAGACGGAGAGGTAGACAGGGCTGCCGAGGTGGAAGATGACTGACCGTTATGCTGCACCGGGGCTGCTACAAGACGCTGTTGAGTAACGGGACTTTTTTGTTTGGAGGTGGATGCGATAGGTTGCGTGGGAGCCTGATTGGCCGCAGCATCCTTGAGAGTTGCCAACTTGCATTGCAAAGTTTGCACCTTTCGGTTGAGTGTTTCGACTTTGGCAGTTAGCTTCTTCTTCTCTTTATGAAGTCTGAGAATCACAACATCAAATCACTACAGAGAGCGATAAGTACCTGAAGCACTTACTCGATAAAGCGGTCGTCATTATCTTCGATCTCTTGCGTCTTAGAGCGCATCAACTCATCCATATAGCCGATCTTTTCCTCAAGTTCCCGAACCCTTTCATCCGGGCTTGATGCTGCCTGTAGGAGTTGGATCTCACGTTTGAGAGAGGCAATCGCTTGGTCGTGTTGTGCCGTCTGGAATGTAAGCTGCATTTCTGCTGCTTTACCATCACGTTCTGCATGCGCACACTTTTCCTTCACTTGCTCGAGTTCCGTATTAACGGCGGCAGACTCGTGTGCACTGAAAAATGACAAGTGAGACGAGACAAACACATGTAGTCCAGAGCCCCGACCTGTCCTTCAGCTGGCTCTCGAGATATCGCTGCATTGAGAAGGCGCGTTGAATTTCAGACTCGAGATTCGTGTTCTTTGCCTCGAGTGCATCCTTCTCCTCTAGAGCGTTCTGAAGGCAGCGCTCCGCGCCATCGAATTCAGTCTCAAGATCAGACAGTTGGATTTTGACGTCGTCCAGCTGTGCCCTCGATGCTTCGTAACGTTCAGCAGACTCTCGAAGTTCCGCTTCGAAAGTGGCACGCATCCGTTTTTGGTCTGCGATCGCCTTGTCGAGCTGGGCTCGAAGGGAGTTGGCCTCGGCTTCGAGGTCCCGCAAGCGGCATTGGACCTCTTCTACCTCCTCCGCGTGACGAGCCTCAACTCTGTTCAGACACTCCTGGAGTGCATCACGTTCCTCCAGTATCTCGGAGACGTGATCCTCCATGGCACCCTTGGCCTGAGAAAGCTCAGTTTTTGCCTGGTGGAGAAGGATTTCGAGTTCAGACTTCTCGCGTATCATCTGCTGCTGCTCTTCCGTGGATTTATCAAGGCGACGCTGGACATCGAGTAACTGCTTCGTGTATTCCGCCTCACGACTCTGGAGTTCGGCAATTAGTTCGCCGTCCGAGTCTTGTTGTTGCGAGATATTTTCTAGACGACTATGGAGTTCAGTATTGGCTGTGGATAGCTCCGAGCGGGCTTTCTCCGCAGCGGCATGTGCCTCCCGAGCCTCCTGGAAGTCCACGGCAACTTGCTGAAGCTTGCCGCGCAGGGACTCGAGCTCCTCAGTATGGTCGGACTGGAGCTGAGCAATCTGCCCCCTGATCGCGACATTGTCTGTGCAAAGCTGATCCCGTTGTTCGATGGCATGGCACAGCTCTTTCCGGGATTGCGCCAGATCGTCTTCCAACTCGTGGCACAGCCGGTCAAGATCTGTGTTGGCTTGTTTTAACTTTGCGACCTCCACAGAGTGCATCATTCGCTGCTCTGTGCTTTCCTGTGACTGCATCCTCCGTAACTGGTCTTGCAGGGAATTGATCTCGTTGAAGCGATTATTGAGCTCATCCCGGGTGGCTGAGAGAAGAGCACAGATCTGGTCTCGATCGTGTAGCATGATACGGCGAGATTCTACGTTGGCCGTTTGTACGACTGCGAGAGCAACGACGGCCTCGCGAGCTTCCTCTCCGTGAGTTATTGCTGCTTTCTGTGCCAGTTCGAGCTCCGAAGCCTGCTTGTTCAGGAGTGACACGGCATAATTGTGCTCTGTAGTCACTAGCTGGAGTCTTTGTGCCGTGTCTGTCTCCGCGGCGCCCAACCGACAAGTGACGGCATGTAGATGATTCGTAGATGAACGCGACTGGGCCAAAGTAGAAGACCAGACCTTGACCAGGGTAATCACTTCGACTTCGTGTTGCTCTTCCAACGCTTGTAGTTGCGTCTCCAGGGTTGCTACAGCATCCTCGAGATCTTCTGCCTTCTTGAGTGCCCGATCGCGCGCTTCTCGCGCCTCGGCACAATCCTCCACCATGCTCTCCTTCTCTGACATCGCAACCTCGAGCTCGCCTGTCATTTCGACTATGCGGTCCTCTTGGAGCTTGAGATTGGTTTCGAGACGTTTAATGTCGTGCTGATGGATACCAATCTGCTCCGTGCGACGCGCGACACGCCCCTCGAGCTCCTCGATCTGCTCCTTCAGTTTGCGGTTGATTTGCGTAGACGACATAGAGGAGAGTTGTTGGTTCTGTAGCTCACTGTAGCGCTGCTCGGCCTGCTTTAATTCTTTTTGAGCCAATGATACGTCGTCTTGAAGGTTAACCACTTCGACCTTGAGAGAATTACGCTCAGACTCCGCATCTTCAAGCGCCTTCGTGATGTCAAAGAGCCTAGCAGTCGTACTCTCAAGATTGGACTGCAACTCTTGGCATTGCTCCCTGATACGAGGATTCGCCGCAACTTGAGACTGGAAATGTTCCACTTGGAGAAGCAGATCGTCGCGCTGTTGTTGAATCTCATATAGGTGGTGCTGCATTTCAAGCACCGACTGTTGTACGCCATGGGGCGTGCCAAGGGACTCGTCGTGCAAAGCAACCTTGTCTTGCAATTGAGAACGGAGTTGGGAGACCTCCACGCAGACTTGGTTCTTCAGCTCGACTTCGTGATCGACCTGGGTCTGTAGGTGCCCCACCATCACCAGGGACGCAGAAGCCATGAGAGCAAGGCGAGATGAGTCCATCGCCGACGAGCGCAAGTCCATTCGCGAGCGCGACCTCGTCCGTGTTAATTGCCCGAGAAGCTCCTGAACTTCACCCTGGAGCTGGGGAACCCGGGGATCTTCGGCAGCCATAGTCATTTTCGTTGATATGGCCCTAGAGTTTATCTCGCTTTGGAGGGCTTCGATGGTAAATTTGGATTCAACTTGCAGGAACTCGAGTTGCCGGCGTAATTCGTCGCGCTCGCACCTAAGCCGGTCCACGGCAGCAAGGAGTTTCTCCATTCTCTCAACATCAGTAGCGCCTACGGGGCCGTTCTCTGATGGGGCACTGGAAGTGGATACTAAAGAGCGAGTCCGTCAGTAACTTTTCATAGAAAAGGTCGTATGAGCGAATCACTTGGCTCAGCATCCCTCAGAGACCGAATTCTCTCTTGTTGAGAGTTCACTTGTGCCATAAGGGTTCTGAAAAAAGAGATGAGTGCATCAGACGGTAAATACCATTTGGGTGTACCTTTCTTGCGCCTGTAAAGTGTGGACAAGGGAAGCCTTATTATCCAATGCTGCCTTCAGGCGCTGGGCCTGAGAGCGCGTCTCCTCCAGTGTGTCCCGTACCCGTTTCACATCCCGATTAAGACCAGCATTCTTTTCCTCCAAACCCTTGACTTTGCTTATCTCTGCCGCGAGGCGCTTTTCTGCCTTCTGTAGAGCACTCTCCATCGCCTTGACATCCCGAGTTTCTGACAATAGTCGCTCCAGGGCCAACACTTTGGCTTCCTCCTCCTCCACTCTCCTGATGAGTTCCTCTTCGCGCTCCTGCGCAAGTCTTGCGTCCTCCCCACCCGACAACCGCATGACCTCCTCGTCTTTGCTCGCAATTAAACCTTGCATGTTCTTCATCTCGTCGGCTGTCCTGCGCTCAAGCACTGTCTTGTCGTTCTCGACTCGGAAGAGATATTCCTCGGTACGCCTCAACTTCTCTTGAGCCTTGTCAAGTTCCGCACGAAGCCCCGTCACCGAAGCCTGCGACTCCCCAAGGTCTCGCTCGAGCGTGGTAATTCGTATGTCAGAGAGCGAGGATGAGCGCAGGCGGCCTTTTCGTTTGGGAGTCGCAGCACTGATGACCTGTTGTAGATTCACCTCCAGTTCTTGCATGCGACGCTCGAGAGCAACCTTCTCGTTTCGTAGGTTTGATATGATGGCATTGGATGCGGTGTCTCGAGAAGAAATGGATTCGAGTGTTTGTTGGAGCTCTCTTCGAGTGACCTCGTCTTGTTTCCCCCTCGCTGCTGCTGAGCGGATGGCTAGGTCAGCGTTCTGCCGCATGACCTTCTCGTTATCAAGATTTTCCCGACATTCTCGAAGCTCCTCATCAAGGCGGATTGCCCTATCAGCCTCCAGGCCCAACTAAGTAGCGAAAACATGTTCATTCATCGAACTGGCCATAAAGTTTCACGTACTCTGCTAGTTGTCTCATCGAGCGCAGCCCTGTTATCATCAAGCGCAGTTTTTGTCTTAATTAATTGACCCTGAAGAGTTGAGTAGCGGTTATCTAGAATAGCAATGGAACATGAGTCGAGATGAACAGCCCACAGCCCGGTGGATAAGATGCCAGCAACCTTGTTCTGCAATATGCCTCTTTAGGAGAATCACTTCCTCTGAGTCATGTTCATAGTCGATATTCCAAGCCATCACGGCTGGGAAGTGGGAAAAAGGAAGAGGATCAAGAACGAAAGAGAGTCAACGCTGGTCAGCGAGTCTTCTGTTCAGTCCATCAGTCCAAACAAGGCAATCCGACACACTTCAAAACGTGATCACAACCGCGTTTCGTCACATGATCGCGTCCAAGCCAACAACCCAATCCTCCTTGCATTTCATAGCTGCCCTGGCGAATAGAAATAAGTTTCCTATACAACTTCCCTACGTTGACTAATCGTTTGTAATCACTATCTACAGTACTGCGTGTTTTACAGGTGCTAGCAGATCTAGAACATATCCTAGGTGAGAATACTGTGAATACACTACACGCCGACGGACGACACGGCAGATCTCCCACGACTAGGTTCTGGAGACTGAGCTGGTGTCGACCTCCTCGAGGGAGTGGGTGACGCATTCGATGACTGTGCTCCGACGCGTCCTCGTAAAGCAAATGAACCGGTGCGACTCTGGGTGGGTGTGGGCGTAGAAGAGTCCACTGTCGGCATCAGAGCACGGTTCCAGGGCATTTTCTGCAACAGCCATCCACTCCAGGTGCGCGCAGCGGCCTGCCGCTCACGCTCATCCCGCTTGCGCTCGAACGCAGCGCGGTATCGCTCGTAGGCTTCCCGAAAGCCGCGGTCCACTCGGGACGAGAAGATGAGCTCTCCCCGGGGATTTGTGGTTGGTGCTATTGACGGCATCGGGACGGCGGATGATGAGCGCCTCCCTAGCTGTGTGGGAGAAGGGGACCTCGCTCGGCTTTGGGATCCCGTACCCTCGGAGAAAGAAGGACGGGGAAAGAGATAGGAGAGGGGGTTGTATGGAGACTTGTGAGGGGCCTGACGCATATTGAGATACATATTGAAGTTCCGTAGCGCACGGTTTGCGTGGGGGACATAGCTGAATGAAATAAGTGGGGATGTACAAAGGAAGAAGATGCGATCGCACCGATTAGCATAGCCTATCTTTTCAGAATATAGGCCTGTCGCGAAGAAAAGGAGTAAAGTGGTCACAGAAACGAAGAGGAGTCCCGATGCGACATATGAATGTAGGTGAACTTCGACATTTGACCCGTGGACGTTTGGAAGTACGCGGCGAAAGATGTACTGGTAGGGGATCGAGAGTAACGATGTGTCCAGGAGGAACTCACAGAGCAGGAAGATGATGGCGAAGATCAGCTGGACAAGAAAGACTGCACGTAAAATGATATGTCAAGGGGGGTTTTTCAGCGGTAAACGAGACATACACTGATAACGAGACTTTCTGCGGTTGAGGATGAGCGCATTGGTCTTGAGTCGCTCTTCAAAGAGGAGAAGGTCTCGGTATGTCGCCTGGTCATTAGGGGGAAAGAATGAAGAGCCAGAAGGAGATTGCGTAGACCTCTTCGGCATGAGAGAAGATGGCCTCGATGACCAGAGCGGAAGGACTTGATCCTTGTCCCCGCCGTGTCTGCGTCGAAACAATCTGTTCGGACTTCGCAAGCCGGAATCAGGAGGACGCAACAGCCATCCGGGCCGGGGCTGACAGACTCCTCGCCACGTGCACAAAATCCCCACCCCACTTCACTCCAACACTCCAACACTACAGTAGTGCGCCAGAATATAGCTTCTGGACCGCGGGCACTATCTAAATAAAATATGGCCCTTGTTATTGTGTTAAATTAACCGAGGTAACCATTGAATCGGATATTTGGTCGTGCCGACTATATCGCAAAGCTGGTGATAAAACGTTGATAGCAATGGCTTTTAAGTTTCCACCTTGCTTCTACCCAAAAGGCAAGTAGCCCCGGAGCTAGATCATGGACATCTCCGCCATTCAACGTTGTGTTGACGACTCGAAAGCCCCTCAGGCCTCAGTTGCTTGTAGCAGCAACGTTAAATGTGGACATCGATCCTTTAAAGGGTGCCCGCATTCAGGCGGGGAACACAGGAAATACATTGAATTACTGCACTGGTGCATTATCGAATTACTCAAGTACTCAAGGGTTGGCGCGTTGACACTCCGGCAGGCAAGAATGGTGAATGCATGGGATAAGGCAAGTGTCGATGGAACAACGCTGAGAAGTGATGAGGATATAGAAAGGGTGCGAATCCTGAATACAGGTAGCAAAATTACAAGAAATAAAAAAGGACAATTGCGTCTTGGTGGGAGAAATAGGATTGTAGTAGTCCGTCATCATAGCGCAGCAAAATGGAAGATGGATTTCTACGCAAATCGGACCTTCTCCCCTGGTCGACCCTCAGAAAGGAGGACAACAGCCTGGAAAATTAGTAGTGAATACCATTGAATAAGACGTTGTAAACAAGGAAACTCACATATTTGCCACTGATCTTCCAACCAGGTTCCTCCTTGTCGAGCTTTTCTGCAGTCTCGTCGCTCTCGAGACCAACGACAACATCACTCTTGATGGTACGAAGCGAGCAAACCTTGGGAGCTCCTGCGGCGCTCGCCATGGGACCGATGGCGATGTCGAACGGCGTCGATGCCGGAGCAGCGCAATCATAGGTGAGCTTGCGGTGGTTTAGGTCACCCTTGAAGAAGACGAGGTCCGAACGCGACAGGTGCAAGAAAAGATCCGGCGCCTCGCTGTGCAACTCCCAGAATGTGTAGCCAGTACACCAGAAGGGGTGTTGTTCATAAACCCACTTGCCGTCGCGCTCATATTGCTGCGTACGCGGAGGGGTGAGCCAATGTTGAAAGACCGAAACGTAACTATCTTACCTTCCATCGCAGGCCAAGGCGGCGCAGAGACTCGCGTTCTTGCTCAGTCGCCTTTGGGAAGAGGTGGCCATAGACCATTGTATTGAGGAGCCACTCCCAGTCCTTCTTAGTTACATCCGAAACAAACCAAGGGTATCGCTTGCCATGGAAACGGATTTGCTTTGCCAAGCCACTCTGAATGAGGAAGTCGGCTGAAATCATGCATTAGACGACTGTGTCACTGCATGTGATATCATACGAACCGTAGACACAATCGCAGTACAGCTCGAACCCAGCATTATCAAGAACGAAGTCGATGCGTCCACTAGACTTGTCATGGAGATCCTTGACAGCTTTCCACAGCTGATGGAGATGATTTCCGAGAATATTCTTCTCAGTGGCGGCCAGGTGGTCGCCACCAGTGGACTGAAGGGACTTGATTTGATCCTCAGTCATATTAATGAGCAACGAGAGGTCTGTGGAATTTCCCCAGAGACAAACTAGAAAGAGTAACAGTGAGTAAATACATGGGAAGACTTCATTATCCGCGAAGGCAGCGAACCTTGTGTCAGCTCAAGAAACATGAGACGCTGGGCTTCTAGTTTTGCCTCCGGAGATTTACCGGACTGACTGAAGGGCTCAGCAAAACGCGTCGACAGCTCAAAGACAGCGTCTGATGAGCGAGAGAAGGTGTCACACTGACAAATCGATGGTGTTAGTCACGTTAAAATAGTGCAGCAACAAGACAGTCACCTTCTGTCTATAGAATACATCATAATCGCCCCAGAACTTGCTGACGGTGAATGCCTCACGCAGACGACGATACTTATAAGCCTCTGCGAAGAGCCAGGGCGCATTCATGAAATCCTTCCCTAAGGAGACTCGTCGTTTCGATATGACAGATGATGATACACTGGCAGACAAACCTTGGAAGTACTTTGCAATTTCCTTGTTCCAGAGAGCGACGTCTGCCTCGCCGTCGTCGATGATGGGTCGAAGCTTTTGGTTACCAGACAAGTCCTGCATGAGAGCGTCCATACGTTCGATACATTGGACCAAATCGACAATCTTCTCCTCGCTAGACTGTTCATTTAGCGTGCGGGTGACGTCATCGATGGCTTTACCCAGAATGGTGGGGAGGCGGACACCCATTGTGGCATGTGCGAACGAATATTCATGGTACCCACGGTAGGCAGGCCACGGAGGATTATTCGGGTCAACCTGAGAGAAAGGTATGTTAATGGAGTATAAAGCGGGGCATATAGATGCTTACACGGGTAGGTGTACGCGGCCATGGTCCTTTGATGTCCTTCTTCGAAGGGAGGTGTCCTAGATGGAGAGTGACCTTTGAAGGAGCGGTCTGGCCAGCAGAGGCTGCTTTGGATTTGGTGGCAGGCAGAGAATTGGGATTACCGCTAGACATTGGTGAAGGTTTATCTGCCGCTAGTTTGACCAGCCCAGACTCGTCGTCTGATGGAGAGGGTGTTGGGGGGAAGTACTCGAAGTGGGGTAAATCGCAGTCTCGAGCTAGAGAGGCCATTGAATAACGGTATTGATGATGATGGGGAAGAAGCTCACCCAAGTAGAGACCTTTATATATGCGTGAAAGAAAGAGGAGATAATCCGAGAGGATGGGTTGAATTTATTTTGCATTTTTTCTTCGATGTGGTTTCCCTTTAAAGGGGAGAGGCCGATGACATCACCACTCACATAGCTTTAGCCTTTCATCTGTGGCCTTCAGCCCAACCCATTCTCGACCCTCCGACGACCGGCTCACTCACTCAATACGCTGTCCTCGTCGATAATAAATCCTTGGTTCCAAATCCCTCTCTCACCTGTGTTTTTTCGTTAACTCCGGTCGGTCGTAGTATTCTTCATCGATCGTGTCACGTAATCGTCCCCTCATTCGATCCCGAGACAAACCCCTTTTTTCTTTCTCTCGTTCCCTTTCGGCCACACCATATCCTCTTTTCGCGCGTCAATTTTACATTTGTCCCTCTAAGACCCAACGCAACCAGGAGTTAGGCCGACCAAACCGCATCTGTTCACGAAATCGGGCGCCGAGTGCCCTAGTTCTGTGGCGCTAGCACTTTCTTCGGAATCAAGTTAAGAGCACAAATCGCTCGTGCCTCCACACCTGCCCCCTTTTGAAACATGGTCTCGCTTTTCATGGTCCGGTTACCCTTTTTGGAAACTCGCTGAACGCTTAATGATTTGCCTCCTCTAATGAACAATTATCGACCAATAAGTCCTCTTTCATCGTAACGTTATGCCGACACCGCTCCAAGCAGATGCACTGGCAATAACAACTCAACGAGCTGTGAAAGTTTCCGTATGTACTTCCCAAGTCTTTCTACTTGCACGATACGTCTTTACCCACGTTTACTCGCTCCACACGTTTGTTGACTATCATGAAATCACCACTATCTCATTCCTATTTTGCTGCGCTCAGTATTGTCAACGCCTCTATAACCCTTTTTTGGTTGATTAGGGTACTAGCGTGCTGCGCCATCCCGCCAGCCAAGGTGCAGCCAGCCGCCTTCAGCACGTCATTCCGACCCTCTTCGCCCAAAAGATGCGTAAGAGAGCTTCGACAAGCCTGCAGGGTGCCTACCTCTTACTCTGCATCCAATGGTTGGTGACTGGATGAATGTGTCGTCCTCGTCCTTTTTTGTGCATGGCTTTATATCCCATTGTGGTGTCCATCATCTCCATACCCACTCATCTTGTGGATACCGATCATCCGCAGACGAGGAGTGGCAGCCACCACCGGACTGTTTTCATTGTCTCGGGTCTCATGGTTTTGACACGCATTGTGGCGTGCGTGCACTTTGCAACGTGTGGTCCTCGAGGTATGCTCTATTTGAGGACCAATCATCTATCTCTCCCTTCCTTTTCCCGTCTCAGGTCGATCCTAGCAGCTTCATACATACCTACAACCACCTTACGTTTGCCTCCGAGCACACCAATTTTAAGCTTTATCGCATTGGTGGTCTACCTCTTCCCAACCTTACGATGCACCCCAACACCGAAGTACGAGTTACATCTGACGGGATTCCGTACGTCGTCGAGTTCGCGAACGTATCCATCTGGCCTCGCCCCCCTATGGTTCATGCAGATATTAGCCATCCACCATCTGATCTTACACCAAAAGCACCACTCTTGAGGTCCAACACCTTACCCACTACCATGACACACAAACCACTGCCATCTCTGCCCCTACCTGTGCGAAGCAGGTCTCTCAAGCTATTTAGGAACAAAATATATATTGCAGCTACAGAGCCAGATTCAACACGCCCCATAATTCGCCGAAACCCCTCTTTTGCGGCCGATGCGCGCAATTCCGCTCACAGGCACTTCAAGATCTTCAACGATGAATTCTCTGCTTCAGAAGAGACCCTTGTGGAATTTGAAGCAGCCGTCTCTCTTACACCGCCAGCGCCTGTGGCCCCATCAGATGGTCTGTCGCTCCGGACAGGCGGGTTGTACATTCAGTTTCCGCCATCTCCGACGACATCCGATGTTCCATCGGGCGTTCCGTCGTCCGAACCTGAGACAGAGGGAATGTCGCAGGTCGACTTCGAGAAAACTACGCGCTTACGGTTATATCGCTTGAGCCGGGCCATCTCAAAAGCCGTGTTGGCTGCCGGGATGGAAGCTCCTCCAAAGCCCACGAAGAACTTCGACAAAGAAGAGAGCTTTGACCAAAAGGCTGGAGACGCGCGTCTCGTGAAGGGCCGTCAGGGCTTATTCAAGGGCACGTACGGCCAGGTGCGCAACGCCTTCCGCGCCGCGGGCCTCGTGACCACGCCGTGTGGAGAAGATGGGGTTCCTAACGGTATGCGAGCTCCTCTCTGTCCTGTCCTCTGCCGCCTGTCACACAGCTGATCTGTGATCGGTGTTTCGGTTATTCTTCAGCCACACGTCTTGGCGCGCTATTTATCGCGAACCCAGACGGCCGAGGAGCCATTGTATTCACCAAGGTCGTCATGTGGGGTTGATAGACGACCAGGGGCGCGTTCTCTACAAATTGCCTCTTAATCTACATTTCCAACTCGCCCCTGGTGCATCTACATCTTGGGACCCACCAGGACTAACCTGTCAAGAGGAGCCGATAAACAGTAGAGAAAACGGGATGGGAAACACTTCATAGCGCAGCGCGCCTAGATTGAGGTACGGACATCGCATGCTGGCTTGCAACAACGCAGTTTACTTGCCTTATTGTGCGGGGCACAATTTTGTTATCTTTCTTTAGACACCATTACTTTCTTCCCGTTCAGGGCGCCAGTGGGATAGTGAAGAACGAATTCGTCTTCCCCCGTGTACTTTGCATGTCCGTGTATGATTTTCATATGATCACCCTTTATTGCGCTATATTTACTCACGCCTAGACCGGCACTGTGTTACGATATATCTAAATCTCATTTCATATGATGAACGTACGAATGTACAATATGCCCTATACCACACCATATGCAATCAATTATTGTTCATCCGTAGCCTTACATACGGTGAGGACCTCTCACGTCATCTCACACCGTACCTATACGTGCATCCAGGCGTCTCCATTTACGACACAGCAGAGTACGGAAATTAGCCGACCATCCATCTTCAAGTTCGCGATACCGTACGGATTATTAAAGCTTGGCATGGAACACGGATACGGCACCTGCGAATAGTGAAACAACTACCCTCAGCATGCCACCCAAAATTTGGCCACGTGCGTTTCCTTGATCACTAACATCAGGCCCTCGTGAATCTTGGGGTGGGGCTGCATGTGTGAAGCAGTGGGGTCGGTTTTCCTTTTTGGTCCTCACATGCCACTCTTGTTAGTCTCACTGCTCGAATCAACGGAGCCTAAGAGCCATTTTCGGAGGACCGTCAATCTGGGCCTTCCTGAGTGTCACGAGTCCGTCCTTCTCCCACCTCTCACAACCACCCCTGAGTCCCCGGAGGGATAAAGGGTAACCCCGCGGCACCACAAGAAGTTCGAGGTGGAAATCCATGATTTCCTCACTGAAGTTTCCCGTCAACTACACATGCGCCCAAGCCCCCGTATCTGTACATTCTCAGAAAGCTCCATGGTGAACCTTTGACGGCATTCCAGTTCGAAAATGGAGTACATCTGCATCTCTTACGTTGGGGGCCAGGTCGCGCGCCTAGCTCGATATCCAACAAGATAACAATTGATCACACACAGCTGGCATTGCGCACCATGTCGCATCGCCCATCCCAAATAACAAAACATGGCAAGACTTTTTTTTGGCGTGTTAATTGATAGTGCGTGCAGACACGCGTAAGGAGCATGGGATTCATCTACCACCGCGCTGCGCAGGTGGTCGTGGTGCGCTTTGAGTACTTCGAGTAATCACTTCGTGCGTACGACACGGTGGCCTGATGGGGTGAAAGGGAATTTCCCGATTCCTCCGTGGTGGACACCTTCGAGAAGGACTCCAGGATTCAGTGTCTGGGCTTTGGACGTTTTCTCATACGCTTTTCAGTAAACGAGAAGACCTTGCCGCTTTCAGGTGCGCCCAATACCTCTTTCATTGACTCATCAGAGAACATATTCGTCGTCGGGTGGTTGATGGTCGCGTTCTGCGAGAGCCCCGCGCTCCAAGCCTTGTCAAACGGACGAGAGGGTTTGTGAGTAGAATCACATTATATCCATGCCACGATTGGTAATATTACCAAACGGCCGTCCCAGCGTACATCTTATGGAAACATCCTATTTATGACCGCTTGCGATGATAAGGGTGATTCATCCTTAATGTTGCAACAATAAGGAGGATGCGCAACCGGGGAACGGAGGACCATTGAACTTGAAGACAAGTTTCGCGGTCCGTACTACTTTGGCATTGCCATGGAGATCGGTAGGAGAAGGAGATGCAGCGTCAGCGTGTTGCCCGTACTCAAAGGGTTTGCATTGAATGTCAACCCTGTGCGTCGGAGACAATGCGGGATAGATGATGGAGGTGACGGTGGATACATTTGCCCGGGGATCCCCGAAGACTCCCTCGTGAGTGGCGCCGTGCTCCTGCCACTACAGCAGAGCGAGCGGTGCTTCTGTCCTCAATAACGGATCCTTCAGATACAGACGTTCAGTTCCACGCGTTCTCCTTTCTTGTATGGAAAGCTCCCTGGTGGTTGTTGTGCTTCATGCTGATCGCCAGGATGGGCGTCTCCGAATTACGTGGGGATTTTACTAGTACTGTGTACTCCATCCGGGAATCCGACCAATCAGGCTGAAAAGATTTGGCCAATCGATGGATGGACCACCCACGTGCGTCAGATCTGCGTACATGCATCAAGCGTCATATTTCGTATCACTCTACATTGAGTATCCTCAGATTCTGGTGTTCCTTTCGCCTTATTTCTCCTTCTCTGATGTAGGTCAGGTATGCCATGGCTCGGAAATATGAGGACCAGGTTTTAATTGCATGTTCTATATCATCGGACTATATGCACCCACCAGAATAATCAACCTTTTTAATCGATTCCAAAATTTCCGACAAGAACATCAGCTACGGATTCCGGCACCCAGCTAATCGTGGAGAGCGGCCTTGAAGTAGAAAGCATCTGTGCCATACGTAGGAAATGGGCAGTCATCGCCCTCGTGGTTGCGGCGCGAGTGCGTCAGCTCCGTGCAGTGGGGCATCGGACCGTCACCGGTCCATTTGAGCTGGTGCTTCCGGGCCAATAGCAGCGGACACATGAAAGAGACCCGACAGGGTGGATGCAGTACTGTCATCCTAGTATGAGCTTATCGAGCTTATCAAGTCTACGATTGCGGTATCTTCCATTCTCGGCCTTTGTGCAGTACACTGGCAGCCCGAGATTGAACCTTTTCTTAACCTTTTCCCGCCTCCAGGGAAAGCGCGAGGTATGCCTCACTTAGCCATGGCTCTTGATCAATTTGGCTCACCACGGACTATCTATGTGGCACTGACAGCATTGCAAAGGATGGAGCATGCAGATGTCTCCACTGCATCCTCTGCTCCGCAACGAGCCCATGTAACGGTATCTTCCTCGGAGCACGAACACGGGAAGATAAGACCCCCTCCCTGATTCAGAGTTTGGCATATCTGAGTTCATAATCGTGCTGTAATGATCCCGCAAACCCGCCGCTCACATCAGTTTGCATCACCTCCGCGACGATACGCCGCACTAACTTTCCTATACTTGGCACTATCAGTAGTGAAAGGCCGGGGTCGCCTTTCCTTATGCAGAACAGGAAACACTATTATCTTCGTGTTCACAGCCGTACTTTGATGCACATGCTCGGGATTCTTTACAGGCCTAGAAGGACCCAAGGAACGTGGCAACTCGCTTGTGTTCACTTGTATGCTCATCCCGGCTCTACATTTCCCGTTACACCTTCTGTCAAGGTGCTTGCTTTGCGATCACCAAATCCTCAGTTAGCCAGTTTCCGGTGCATGAGTCCATTGGCAAAGATAGCTCACCGGTCTCAGCCGCTTCTCCATCACATTATTTGCATTCTCCTCCGGCTATGGGCTCGCATATTCTGTCAATCCAGTTCTGTCGTCGGTTGCAGCTGGTCGTCTCAGGTCAAATACTGCCCCCTCCCTATCGTCATCAACGCATCATAACGATCACGTTCGTTAGAATCAGCCGTGTGCTCTGGGCCAGTTTCAGCGCGACCACCTGTCGGAGTATGGCCACCTCCAGTTTGATATGACCATGACCTTCCATACCACACACCCTCGAAGCTATCGGGAGGATTCTATTCTCGCTGGGTCCATCATCATGACATTCCAGTTAGCCCATTACAAGTAGACCTTGTCACGATTCCTAGGACATTGTATGTCATGGCAACGGTAGTGAAAGCAAGATTAGAAACACTTTATTTTGAGCGAAGTGGATGAAGACGAGACCATATGGCTACACACAATTAGGTTTGTATCCTTTATCATTGGATGGGATAAATTATCATTCACTACCCTAGGGCATCATTCACCAAAGCTTGCACGCCTATGTCTCCCCTCCCACCTCACAGGAGATGAAAAATTCCCAGTCTTATTTGCTTACGTGCACTAGATTCAGTAAAATTGTTTCGAATGCACGCAAAACGGAACAGAGATAACCTTAAAGCTGAGGAAAAGAGCAACGCGCGGACGTCTGAGAAGGGCGACCACGCACAACTACACAGTGCGCACCAAAAATCCTCCTCCTATAACTCCGATAATGTAAATGACGGCGGCTTGCGGCAGGCTGACTTCATTCGTCCAAGTAAGCGTCAAGGCCATGTGTTCCTCGCTTGGCAGGGCAGCTTCGCATCTCGTCTCTGAGTGGCTCCACTGGCACCGTGTCCCCCTTAACGCGGACGTCCCGCTTCTTGGTGATTGCGCTGCCCTCGTCCTCCTTGCGCAAAATAAGCAGAAAAGGTGTGTCTGGATATATCGCCTCCCATTCCTTGCTTCCGAAGTCAATATCAAACAGAAGCAGCTTCTTATCGATACTGACTATGGAAGCAAGGGATGAGGCCATGTACGTAGCCGCAGATCGAGCTAGCCCCAGCCTTCGGACATTTCGCCTTCGACTTTCTTGCGGGGTCGCGTATCAGCCTTGTCGATAATTTCCCGTATGACGAGCCCTCCACAGCATGGGAACGTTTACAGAGTATCACCGACTGCCAGTATGGTATCGTACCGATAATTCGGTGCATTGAGGGTGGATGCCACAATTAGGCTGGCTTCGACTCAGACTCAGACGTACTCAGTGCTTATAGCTTCCTTTGCACGACTAACACACGCCCACAATGACTGTACAGACTGGGCCCTCAGCACGCGTAGCGCGTATTCGATTGTTGAAGCCGTAAACAAGTCGATATATTATAGTATCCGGTCCGAACAATGGCCCACTTGACCTTTCTCTACGCGCACGTACTTGATACAGTTTCACAGTTTGGTACTTGATGTTATATGCAGCGCACTCGAGTATACGTATTTGACCTGGACGACCCATAACAAATTCATGAAGGGATTCGTGTGCGCCTTTTCTGCCTTGCGTTACGTGGAAATGAATCCCATGTCCATGTTTTCTCATCATAAAGGTGAAATTCTTCATGAGATCCTCGTTGATGTAGTCCATGTTTGTGTGCGCCCCAGTCATGGAGCAGCGGGAATGTCCCCTTCCGAAGGATCTTGGCCTCAAAAGCCATTAGCAGTGCGATTAGGTGTTGCAGTACAGAGAGACACCCCATCATCATGCCCATCCTATTTCTCTTCTGCGCAAGGTGAGAAGCCAACCGATGGGCCCAGATCGCGTGTATTATTCTTGGTAAGGGGGAACGCGCGTGGGTGCCGGCTAGCCTCTCTACCTGTGCGTCATCAAGCATTGTGACTTTGTTGAATTCGAGAAAAGATCCTATTGTTGTCTCTGAGTGTTGAGCTTCCATAACCCTTCGGCCTACTAATACGGACCTGACACGGATCCAACCCACAGTAGCAATGTTGCCAAAGTCGCTGACTTTTGGGTCAGACCGTCAGCATCAACTGGGTCACGTCAGTCGGGTCAGCACATGACTAAACACCAAATTTTGGATGGAGATAAGATTAGATCCGTAACCAAACAAGTCCATGCAACGCTCACAACATTCGCCGTTTTTTTCTACTTACTCCCCTACATTATTGTTGAAAATGACCACTATCAGACGGTTCTGACAGTTCGACGGGTCACAGTGACTGAAAAGGCCAGACTTTCGTCAAAGGTCCCTGCGAAACCGGGGAGTGAATAAAAAACCTCGCAAAAAAAGCAGCAACAAAACAACAATATGGTACCGTATCTCTATCCAGAATTGGATCTGGTCATGTGCTGACCACGTCTGGTCAATCAATGATTTGATGCTGCCGATCTGACCCGAAAGTCAGTGACTTTGGCAACACCGATTAATACTGCTACCACTGCCCTCAACGTTATTGTCTCATTCTAAGGCAGACATGTCAACACACGCAGCGCAGATTCATGTCGTCATCCTCGGGGCGGGTGTGATTGGGCTCACTGTCGCTCATGTCCTGACTGAAGGCGAAGGTTCTAACCTCTTCAAAGTCACGGTTATAGCGCGAGATATGCCTGAAGATCTTAGCAGTCAAGCGTTTGCTAGCCCTTGGGCTGTGAGTCACATTTTATCATTCTAGGTGATTCGACTTTTTGTCCCTAGGGTGCCAACTGGTCCCCAATGCAACCCGGCGATCGCCTTCGTCGTTGGGAAAAGTACACATTGTAAGTTGAAGAAGTGAGCCTGGGCTTCGGGGATGTCTGACTTCCAGGCATGACTTACTAGCGATAAGTTCTGGAGCATGATACCTACGGGATTAGTTAGAGTACGTGACTTGTCACGTCCATCGGGTCTCTCTTTGGTGATGATATCCTCTAGGGGCTCCCCTCGCGGGTATATTTTAAATTTGAAGATTCTGGGAAGGAGACGTCTTGGTGGAGAGAAATTGTTCGTAATGTAAGTTGGAAAGTTGGCTTCGTATCACGAATGACGAATCTGACTCGCATTAGTTCCGTGTTCTGCCAAGTGATCACCCCTTACCGGCTGAGGCAAAAAGCGGGGTTCAGTTCGACACGTTTTCGGTGAACCCTGAGGTTTACCTCCCATGGCTGAAGTCTGAGTTGGAAAGTAGAGGGGTCAGGTTTGTCAGACGCCTGGTCAATAGTTTGGACGAGGTTTGCGAATTGGCCGGAGAGAATGGCGCAGTGATCAACGCAACTGCACTTGGTGAACCTTACAACAGATACAAGAGATGACATAAACATGAACATCTGTCTTAGGTGCTCGCTCACTTCTTGGTGTGGAGGATACGAAGGTGTACCCCGTGCGAGGACAAGTTGTACTGGTGCATGCACCAGACGTCAACGAATGTGTATTCATTTACCCCAGTGGGCAACTTTGACTCCCTGAATGGCTCGAGCTCATCATGATTGGCGTCAGATACCACCAAGTTCTCCGAGGTAACATACTTGATACCACGGGCATCAACTCCTGGGATGGTATTAATTGGGGGCACTTTTCAACCCAACAACTGGGACACTTCTCTCAGCATTCCAACTGCACGCGGTATCCTGGCCCGGGCGAAGGAGGTGGTGCCCGCATTAACTGAACACACTACGCGTATTCATACTCACAACGTGGGACTACGGCCCGCTCGTGAAGGGGGTCCTCGCGTCGAAGCACAGTTTGTCGATGTACCAAGCAAGGATACTCTGGTCCCTAAGCTGTCGGAAGCTCCTACAGATACAAAGACGGTTTTAGTTGTTCATGCCTATGGGTTTGGGTGAGTCAAAGAGTTCTATATGATGTTTCTTGATTCAGCCCCACTAGTTCCGCTGGTTACCAGCAGTCTTGGGGCGCTGCAGAGGAGGTGGTCAAGCTATTGAAGGAGAATTTACCTCAGTTACCTCAGTGATGTGGTGGCCTCATTGGGCCATCCTCAACATTCAAGAACACGTCACTGTACCATGAAGGACGAGATTCACACCCTATTTTCTCCTACGCCTGAAGGCACATGTATTTAGCATTTGCACCGCATGCTATCACTTTCCTATACTCACCAGCTGTCTGGACCATTATCCACTCGCACGATATCCAAGCGTGTGACCAGACTGTGGGCGTCCTTTTCTTACTGAACTTTGACGTTGGGTCGTTTCTAAATCCGAGCGATTTGGTTCAATTCACTGCCCTTCAAGCTTAGACAGAAAATATAAAGTTATACGCCCTGGTCGCCTGGAATGTTCTGGGTGAGGTCGTCCTGTTATCAGAACTGTCACAACAAAACTCATCCCATGTCTTACTTCCTTCTCGACCGAAGTGCTGTTCACCGAACATATGTACTACATAACAGTACTCACTGCACCAGCGCTTGGGCCTAACCATTGGTCGGGGAAGCACGCACTACCTGGAAGCAGTCACCGGCAGCCGCACGATCAGCACAACATCACCTTTGTAGATTCATACTCACTGTATCTCCACCCCCAGAGCACGACTTTGTGTACAAGAGGCAACGAACTCCCCGCTCAAAGTCCAGTACGTGATCCGGCCATCTTCACGAGCTCAGCACACTCAGGCACCCCCGCGGCTCAACCTTCTACGCAGCGGCGATCGTCGCCATGCATGAGTACTGCATGGGTGCTTAAGAGGCATAATTCCCCTATAACTACGATTTAGTACTCCTTCCGTATTCTATGGTGATGATCTCGTATACCATGGGGGGGATATGTGATCGTTCACTGCACTTCCGAGAGTCTGTCCGAGATGCCGGACGCGTTAGTCGGTTATCTTCTTTCTACCTTGACGACCTTCTCACGCTCTCGTTTGCTATTATGCAGACGACGAAGGGCGGCTTGACCCTCTACTCGCGGCAGGGTCGATGTTCACCTACTAGTGAACACCGACCGGCCTCTAAAGCAACGTGCTGACTGTCCGCACCCTCGACCCGTTCCGACCTGAAAAGTCCTCAGCTCTACATTGCCGGCTCCGAGCCTGTTTCTTACGGCCTGTGGGGTGAGCGATGAGCTAACGTGTCGGCATATAGAAGTCACAACCAACATACCCTGGGGCCTCGCAGACTCTTTAACCCCTACTTTGCCAGAAAATTTGGTGGAATTGACTTTCTGACCTATCATCAGAGTCTTTCCACTGGAAATGCTAATAATACCAAATTCCCTCAGGCGAAGCGTTTCTGTTCCATCACTAAATCCGCTTGCAGAAGCTAGTATCTCCTACCTCCCCCTCTCAAGTTGCCTCCCTCTACTATCTTACTCGCTGCACTTCATCTCGCGCTCACGACTCACCAACACGAGTTACATGTTCTCATCTTTCGCTGCATATAAAATGCGTAGGGGGTGTGGAACAAGCTTACTGGAGAGGAAAAAGTCCATACTTCTCATCCTTGTGTTCCCCTGATCACAGATTACTCAATCACGATCTGCGTCTACCACGGGATAAATGCGCCTCATGAGTGTCATGAGCAGCATTGCACCGTATATGTACGCAATATTTTTGGGTTCTGTCCGCCCGTCGGACCATATAATCCAAAGCTGTATGGCAAATGCATAGCCCGTTTTCCGGTCGTGATTTGTTGCTCTGTCCCCCAACCTATTTTCTTGCTGGTTCTTCCCATGTTACTGACTGCCATACTTACATGTCCTATCCTGTCAGCTCTCTGTGTTGCAGCAAACCCCATCGTCATTCGCGAAGCTTCGGTGTCATTGTCTTTTGCCAGACAGCTCAACGTCACTGGATCCAAGGACCTTGTCCTCAAGGATCAGGCACGTGCAAGGAACTTGGTTACCCTTAGCAGTGCACAACAAAGCGGCACCTTGAGCGCTGATGCGATCGCCAGTCTCGGTGCGACAAATGCTGCGTTAGCTTACCGAGCGAGTGTTGGTGTCGGTAGCCCGGCAACTTCCTGTGAGCTACCGTGACTTTACCAGTGGTTATGTTTGCTATAGTCCTCATTCCTTCTCATCAACCAGACACGCTCATTATAGACACCGGAAGCGCCAATACCTGGGTGGGAGCTGGAAAACCCTTCGTTAGGACTAGCACCAGTGTGCAGACTTCCAATGACGTAGTAAGTCACCGCCCAATCGGCGGACCTGCGTAAACTGGTTCACAAACACTGCTCAACAGTCCATAGTGTACGGCTCTGGGAGATTCTCTGGTACGTTTCCCTTTGTCGGCCCTATATTTGCTATATTGACATGACCTCTCAGGTGTTGAGTTCACAGATACTGTGACGATTGCACCTGGCATTGTCATTCCTCAGCAGTCCATAGGTGTAGCCTTTGCCTCCAGTGCCGTTCGAAACGTGGACGGTATCCTAGGGTGAGCATAGACTTCCATCCATACGGACTTGCGTGGATACTGTTCTCTGTAGCCTTGGCCCAACGAACCTGACAATCGGCACTCTGTCTCCATCTAAGGGTAGTAGTATTCCCACAGTCACCGATAACCTCTTCAGCCAAGGAACCATCACATCCGATCTGGTTTCGGTGTCTTTTGAACCTACAAATACGACATTAGTCGAAAATGGCGAGGTGACGTTCGGTAGCATCGACTCTACTAAATTCACTGGAGATATCACGTACATGTAGGTGCCAGCTGAAAACTGACTTTTGAAGAGGTATCTGCGCTCACATGAGGCCGGATAGTCCCGTTAC
>QLOT01004624.1:0-10249 GCA_003313875.1 Russula aff. compacta | reverse complement strand
GCTAGTCAGCAGTCAAAGAACGCAACAGACCGACACTTTGGCTCGCAACTCGATCTAGATAGTTAAACTGTAGCAAAATTATTAAAATTAAAATATTCCTTGAATATATTTATTAAAAATAAACTCAATTTGTGGCAAACAATTTGTGGCTAATGCGAAGGGAAGGGAGGGACGTGTTTCCCAACATCCCCCTCCCCATCACCCCCACCGACGACAACAACGCTGCCCCGTCCCTGTTTTCCATCGCGCGCACCCTCGAAATGATCACCGGACCGAACGCCCGCCAGCCGAACCTGATTTAGAAAACGTTGGGACCAGGCACATGCCATCCCAGGAGTGGCAAGCCTCTGCGAAGCGTGGACCAAGTGCCCACCATGTGCAACCATGGTGACGGCGGGAGACCGCGCAGGTGAAGAAGAGGTACTGCGCACACGCACCAGGCAGACATGACGGCGCCGTGTGATGTCGTGTGCATACCGCTCTTTTGTAAGTCTCCCCCACAACGCGTGCAACATCACCTAATGCGCCCTAGACCGCGCAGATGAAGAAGAGGTACCGCACGTGCGTGCCAGGCAGACATGACAGCGCCGTGTGATGTCGCGCGCGTACCGCACTTTTGTAAGTCTCCCCCACAACGTGCGCAACATCACCCAAAGCGCCCTGGCCCTCGCGAGTGCGTACGGCACCTTGTGGGCCTCTCTCACAGCCCGCGCGACACCACCTGATGCACCCCCATTGGCCAGCCTCCGCGCACACACGGAATACATGCTGCCCTTATGGATCTGGCCCGCAGCGCACACGACACCACTCAGCGCACGTATGGGAGCACTACATTAGCTCACCACCTTCGTCCCACCCGTGTGCACGATATTGCAGCATGGCACCCTTAAGTCTGGCCTGCAGTGCACACGAGGGGGCACTGAACTGCCCGCCCCACCCCCATAGCCGGCCCTTCATGCGCGTGCACATGAGGGCGCACAACACTACCCAATCGCCCGCCCCACGTGCGCACACAACACGCCGTGGTGGACAATCCGCAGCGAATGCACATGCGTGTGCCCACACGCCCATCACTGTCGTGCCCCCCTCCACCCCCGAGTGCCCGCGCAGTCTCCATCATGCCTCCCCTTCCACTGCACCCCCCTCCTTGCTTTGTGTTCACACCTGCGTCCCCGTCTCAGCCTTAGAATTTGCTTGTACTGTACTTTCTGTACTTTATTTTACACTAAATAAACAGCTTAGAGAAAAAGGCTTAGAGAGAAAAATAACTTGGAAAAAAATGAAGCGACGGAGTTAAAAATAAATCCATTGTTTGTAGTAAACAACTTATTAAATTAAGTTTATTATATGTTTTATCTCGAGGTATAACACTTATCATTTGAAATGTGCGGAAAGTGCCATGCTTCTCAGCCAAGCTGTAGGGCTCTCACGTGATCGTAACGCGTGCTAAAAGTAAGCAACTGGTTGCGTCACATGGGTCACGTCACATGTCCAAAACAGGTAGGGAGAAAAAAACACGTTTTCACAGAATTATGCAACCAGCTGTAGTATGGATTCACAAAAAAAAAAAAGTTGTTTGCACATATTTGTTATTGCACCAAAAGCAGTAGGCTGCTGCACCATTGAGTATTGTGTGTGCATTAGGAGCCTTCATGCCATTCCATCCCATTTCAAAAGATCTAAAGGCATGAATTTCTGTTCTCCATAAGCAGGGGTTCACTGTAAAGCAAATATGTCTCCTTCTTGGCATCAAGAAAACCCTAGTTTACCAATCTCTCACCCATACCCATCACTATGGTGTTCCTTATAATCCACATACACATCATTCTGGGAGATATAAAGTCCTCACTCAAGAAGATCTCAAGTTTATAGTTGCGATCCTAAACTGCAGACACTCCATTTACCTTGATGAACTCCAGACTGACATCTACAATGCCCATGGCCTCACTCTTTCTTTGGCTACCCTCCTGCACACTCTGCACTGCTTACATTACTTCCAAAAAGGTGTCTCTGTTCATGCAATAGAGAGGGATGACCTTATGCACTCTGCATTCATGAACCAAATTGCTGATGAAGTTCCCAATCCAGATATGCTCATTTTCTTTGATGAGGCTGCATGGAATCAGAGATCCTCTGTGAGGAAGAGAGGATGGTCTTTGATCGGAAAGAAATGTGTACAGAGACAACACTTTATACGTGGACAATGATTTTCTATTCTCCCAATCCTCACATTGGATGGTATCATTGCATATGATATTATTCTGGGCTCTGTGAACTCTGATTGTTTTGTGCAGTTCCTCTGTGAGCAAGTGGTGTGTTTTCTTCAATCTATTGTGTTTGATATGTATCTAACATAGCAAATAGATCCCCCTTATGAATCCATACCCTGGGCCTCGAAGCATTCTGATTATGGACAATTGCAACATTCACCATGCAAAAGAAGTATGTGAGCTTGTTGAGGATGAAGCCTGTATGTACCATTCTGGATTCATTCAATTTGTATTCACTTTCAAACCAGATTGCAAACTTATCTATCTTCCCCCATATTCACCAGATTTGAACCCCATTGAACAAGCATTTTCCACAATCAAAAGTATTCTGAGACATTTCTGGCAAGATGAATCATTCTCGGTCATGGATTGTGCATGTCAGAGTATTGGTGCTGGGCATGCAAGGGTCTATTTTCACACATCTGGGTATATTATATAGCATACTGTATGTATGGACCGTTGTATTGTTGAATGCTGCAATCAACAACCTCTCGTGCGGTATTCACCAAGCGTTGAGAGTGTCGCTGGCCTCATTTCCTATACTATAGCCATCAGAACCTGTGATTCCTCATTCCATACAACTGGCCACAGCATGGTCTTCAAGGGTACCCTACAAGCCATGAAGAACGTCACCAATGGCTACTCAGATGCCAAAGCCAAAGTCCACATGATCACAAGCAACAAAACTGTTCTTCCCAGCAGCGCATAGATGCACGAGTTGGCCCAGATGACATACAACCAGTACATCTCCGGACCATGTGGTCCCTCCTTTGTCTTACTCACAGCCAGACTATAGAGAGGAGTTTGTTGATATCATCACAATGCTGGACAAACATTTGAACGATAAGGGAACATATTGGCGACACATATACAAGGTACATGTGTTTCGTGATTTGGGGGTGGGGGCCTTGCAGCTTCCCACCTCCGTCTTCTTCTCCAATTGCTGACAAAACAAATCACCCATAGTCCCTCACCGTTGTTGAATACCTCTTGCACAGTGGCTCTCCCAAAGTTATGCAGTACTTCTGCGACAACATCTACCTCATCAAAACCCTCACTGAATTCCAACACATCAATGACAGCAATTGTGACATCGGTGCTGATGTCCACGTGCATGCCCGCGAGCTCTCCTGATTGCTTGCAGATGACAAGAGTCTGGCCAAGATGCACTGGCAGCACAAGCAGATGTGTGACCACATGGCCGGAAGGCAAACCAGCGGCAGTGATGATGAATCATCAGCAGCTCTGCGCTGCCCACAGCAAGCGAAAAAGCCCAAGCAGGAGGACCCGGACTTCCAGCACGTGCTGCAGCTGAGCCAGCAAGAAGAGGTGGAGCGTCAAAGTCAGCTTGGGAAGCAGGGCAAAGAGGGTTTGTTCAACAATCCAAAGCCGGCGCCGAGGTAGGGTCATTCCCTTGCTTGGATATCCGCCTTCCAGGGCTGACTCACCTATTTCAGAAGCCTCATCAATCTTACAGTTGAAGAGTCCCAGCACCTCCATTGCCTCAACCCCTTCTATTATTACCTCTGTCGCTGGCTTGCTGCCTTCCCCTGTGCTCTGGTAGACACAGTAAAGTGTATATAACCACCTACTTTCTTGAGCTAATACAGAGCCTCATGAGTGTACCCAGCACCATTTCTCATGTCGCACAGAATGCTTGTGTCCATTGAAGCCTGCTTTATCCTTTTGCTCATCCTTTTTGTCTTTCTCCCTCACTCTTGGTCTTCACCCCCTCCTCAGACAACATCAAATCACTCACGTCCTGTTCAATGCGTGTCCTTGTGCAGCATCACCCCAGTTCTGTGCCGTGCATCGCTGGCCCCTTCTCACTCGCCTCCTGGATCTGATCTAAGTGATTTGAAGTTCAGTTGAAAGCTCAATGGAACAAGTCATCTTCATTTGCAAGAATAGGAGTATACCCAGGGGGACAGGTACCATAGCATCACGTGTTTCACAGTAATAGAACCAGTCATAGTCCAAATCCTCCGACACACCCTCAACATCATCAACCTCAGCTAAACGTGGTCCATAACACCACATGAACCCTCCATCATGAAAGCACTTCTTGAAACTAATCTTCTTTTGTGGAGGGAATGATGAAGTTGAAGGTGGATGGTTGACTTGTTTGCATTTCGTGGCTGAAGTGCTCCACCTCTGTAAAGAGTTGTTCTTGAGGTGAATGACATCTCCAGGTCTGATTCCAAGGTCCTTCAGGTGGCCATCATCCATGAGATGGAGAATGTCGGGGCCATAACCAACTTCTTCAAGACTTTGCTCATATGACCATGCGTTTGGAATTCCAAGCTCAGTTTCAGCATAGCTGAGAAATCGTGACAGCTTTGAGGGCATATTTGTAACTGGTGAAGATGCAGCCAAGGAAGCTGTGGCAACCTGAGAACATGTGGGAGTCACAGGAGAGGATTGTGTCTGAGTAATGGATGCAACACTAGAAAGGATTTGCAACATGGAGGCTAATGCTGAGTCATCAGATGGTGGGACATGAGTTGATGTTGATGGATGCTGCTGATGATGAGGAATGACAGAGGACTTGTGATTAGTAGGATCAAATGTCTGAGTATGTGGAGGACTATTTGCTGATGCAATGCCATCATACTGTTTGCACCATGAGATCACCATAAAGGGCATAAAAGAATAAGTAAATTACCATTGCGTGGGCCCATCCCTTCATCATAAATGGAGTCAAAGGTATAGAATCCCCCGTAACATGATCAATATAGGTATATCCTGAGTCATGATCATTTACATATTTCCTCTCAAGTATGCCCCAAAAACGAGCCAGTTCGAGTTCAATCTTTGAGTATCCACCAGAATTCTAGGGGACAAAAAATTAGATTGGGCGATTGTAAGTTATATTACAGTACTCACCTCATCATTGTTGTCATTGCTTCCATCTTCCAAGTCTGTTCAGCTATCTTTCTGAATAGCAAAGTCAACAAATACCACTGTATACAATAGCATAGTGTACACACCTTTTTCTCAACATCACTCATGTCAACAAAAATTGTAATTGCCCTTGTTGGTTCTCTCTCAAGAATTTTATTGACCACATCCTTATATTCAGCAAAATCAACCACATCACATGCATCAACTTTACTATAATCACAATATTAGCCTAAAATCCAGTTTTGAGTCAGAGAACATACCTTGCAGGAGGAACCTGTATTTTACAGCTGTATTGATGCTGTTCCATAGCCTGAAATTTATTGCTGACATGATGTCACCACCAAGGGTTTGGCCACAACAATAGACCAAGTTGATAGTTGCCTAGTAGTTCTTCAGGTAGATGAGCTAAGTCTCACAGCAACTTAGAAGCCTGATAGAGTAGGAGTGCAACTGGCCTGAAGTGGTGCTGTGCACCACGCTCCTGTAAGTTCTGGAACTGGCCATATGTGGAAGTCAACAAGTCATTGTGGAGTGGTGAGTCATTATGGAGTTGCGCTATTATTGTGTAATACAAGAGTCATTGTGGAGTGTTCTATTACTGTACCGGGTCATGACTCACTGTAGAGTAGTTATTCTTAGTACTTGTCTTGTAGTATAAGTAAGGCTCCTTGAAGTCCCTAAGATGGCAAGTTGAGTCTCCTGTCTCAATTCATATCATTCCCCTCTCCCCCTTCTCTCTGCTTCAAAGGAGTGGCTACTGCATTGTAGTGCAGCAAGTGGTAACTCCTACTCTATCAGACTTCTAAGTCGCTGTGAGACTTAGCTCATCTACTTAAAGAACTACTAGGCAACCATTGACTTGGTCTACTGTTGTGGCCAAACCCTTGGCGGTGACATTAGACTCAACTTTGTTCAAAACGGCTAGCAGCAGCCAGATGAAGACCTATAAAGCAACAATCCTTGCACCAGAAGAAGCTGGTATAACAAGACCTAACACCCTTGTAGCAGTTCTAGGCATTGCACACCCAAAGAACAAAAGAGGACACACTATCGCACTAGTGTGCAGAGACAGTAACAAGAAAATCGAATCAAGCCTTAGACAAGTGTGCCTATATCAAGGATGGTGGACAGCAATCCAGTGGGATTCCCTAAACCAGTGGTACGAGACCACAGAACAGCTCAACGTGCTACACAAGTACAACTCTACTAGCCAAGAAGGTGACAGTGATATTTCCAACCAAGGCTCCGAAGACGAAGAAGACCCAGATGAACTGGAGCAAGAAATTGACACCCAGATTAGACAAGCACCCATTGACCCAGAAGTCAGGAATAGCCCCCTAACACCACTGTTCCACATGCTATCCCCAATAACTGAAGAACCAACCATGACGACCCAGACCCAGACAACAGCAGCATTCACATCTTCAACCCCAATCTCAGTCCACATTCCATCCTCATCTGGAGGATCAGGAGGACAAGGCACAGACAGAGTGCAACATATTACTAAAAGACTCCAGCAAGCCCTCAGACACACAGGACCCCCTGGAGGAGGTGGTTTGGGCCCAGGAGGTCCTGGTGGACCACCAGGAGGAGGACAGCCTGCTGGCAGTCCTTCAGCAGCAGGACAACAACCAGTACAAGTTGTGGCAGAGGTCAAGGCCATGGGAGGATTGCCTTAAGTGTTCTATGGCAATCGCTCCAAAGCAGACAACTTTATTGAAGAAATTAAGGGATACCTCTGCCTCAATCCGACGTAGCCGGATACAACTCCCCCTATAAGAAAGTTGCATTCACTCTCACCCTCATTAAAGGCAAAAAACCAGCCCAATGGGTCAGAGACATGGGAGCGTGGCTCGATGCACTCGACCCAGTGGTGGACAATATCAAGGTGCTATGGGACCAATTCCTAGTGGAGTTCAGGGAGCAATTCCAGGACACTCAAGCCCCTCAACGTGCCAGGATCAAGCTGGAAAACTGCAAGATGAGGAACAATGACTACGATGCTTATGTGGCCAAATTTGAAGGGCTGGCCCGAAAGGCCAATTACACTCAAGGCAACCAAGAAACATTCAATATGTTCCTCAAGGGATTGCCAGAGTCTATGTCATGCCCAGGCCGGCGTGTCAATTGTTCGAGTCGGAATCGACCAAGTCGGCAAGTCACGTGACGCGACGCACGTACACTGACAAGGGTTCTGGGTATAAGTCGCCTCTGACTGAGGATAGAGAGCTAGCACTTTGCAGCAGGCTAGAAGGCTTAGGACACTAAGACCGCTTTACAGGCAGCAGTGAGCCTTCCTGAAGACCTTGTAACAACCTGGTATTGCACAGGAGAACAAGCTTAGGGCTTGTCTTTGTAGTTACTACAGTTTATATAGATGAAGGCGCTATTGTTGTACAAAATGGGAGAACAATGGTAAACCATCCTAATCGATGTAACAATGGGTTTTTGTGATATATGAGGGGAACAATGAGACTTGGCTGAGAATGGAGAACAATAGGAGAATGACATCATATCGTACAAAAAGGGGGAACAAAGAGAGATTGTCCTAAAATGGAATCGTGACAGTCTATCCTGCAAGACGCTCTCAAACCACCCTTCCCCACGGACTACCAATCCCTCAAAGAACGAGTCAAGCATCTAGCGCAAGGGAAGTCCCTAATTGAAGGGATACTGAGGCACCAAGGATACCAGGGAGGAGGCAACACCTATCAGCGGCTCAACAATCCTATCAGATGACCCTTCTTCACCAAACCTGGAAACTATCAAGGAGGACAAACAGGTCGACCAGCTTACAACTCTTTCACTGCACCCCCATCCATCAACAATGTCCCCGTTCCAATGGACATAGGAAGAAGCCATGCCCCCACCAATTGGCGCAATAGGAATCCTCATAACAACTGGAGACAGAGGCCACAAAATTGAAATTTCCAAGGTTGCGTGGCCCAAGGAACAGGAAATAATGTCTGCTTCAGCTGTGGCAAGATAGGACACTTTGCACGTAATTGCCCACAACGGGACACCACCAAGAAACGGGTCAATTACATGGACTTTGACCCAGAAGAAGAAGAAGATCTACCAGGCCCAGCAATGAACGATACTGTGGCAACTGTGTGTGCACACTTGGAGAAGATGTCAATGGCTGAGAAAGAATGCCTTGCCCATGAGATGGGCGTAGCTGAGGATTTTCCCACTGCCTGATCAGAGCAGCACTGATTAGGCAAAGTAACAGTGATAATGTGTACATATCTGCTCGGAAATCGATGACTGTTTGATTCTATGCACACTCAATCACGAAAAGAGCTGACAGAATAGCCCTCATTGACTCAGGGGCTACAGAAAACTTCATGAACCTGCAATATGCGAAATGGCTTCGACTACCTATCAAGCAACTGGAGAAACCTAGGCCGTTATACAATGTCGACGGAACAGAAAACAAGAGTGGTAGTCTCAGGTACTACACAGACCTGGAAATCCAAACAGGAAACCAATGCACCAAACACCAATTCTTCCTGTCTGACCTAGGGGAACACAAGGTGATACTAGGCTATCCTTGGTTTGCTGCTACCCAACCCAAGATCAATTGGAAGCAAGGATGGATCGACACCACTCAACTACGAATTGTCCTATGGGCCCCTAATGTGCACAAAAGTGATTCACCCCCAGAACAAAGAACATCCCTCGACCACTCTCCAGGGATCAATACTTCATTGGAAAGGTTACACTAAACACCCCAGAAGCTGCCTACGCCTCAAAAGTCCCAGAGGAATACCAAAGACATGCTAAGGTGTTCAGCAAGCAAGAATTGCAACAGCTCCCACAGTATACAATATGGGACCATGCTATTGAACTCCTACCCGGTGCACCTTCCACACTACCAGGATGACTCTACCCCCTTACCCAAGAAGAGAAAATGGAAGCTCACAAACTTGTACAGGAGCACTTGTCCAGAGGCACTATCCAGAACTCCAAATCTCCTTATGCAGCCAGTTTCTTTTTTGTCAAAAAGAAGGATGGCAAGTTGCGACCAGTACAAGATTATTGACCTATCAACAAATGGACTAAACGAAACCACAATGTCTCTCCCCTCATTCCCCAGGTAATCGACTGGCTTAGTGGATGTACACTCTTCACTAAGTTTGATGTCCAATGGGGGTACAACAATGTTTGCATCAAGAAAGGCGACAAATGGAAAGCCACCTTCCTCACTCCAGAAGGCCTGTTCAAACCCACAGTTATGTTCTTTGGCCTTACCAACTCCCCTGCTACCTTCCAAATGATGATGAACACCATCTTTCGAAGTGAGGTGGGCCAAGGATGGTTTTCTGTCTATATGGATGATTTGGCCATCCACACAGCCCAATACCCCCATGAGATGGAGGACCAACATATACAATGACATCGGACCTATGTGCACAGCATCCTTGACAAACTGGAACAAAACGACCTCTATCTTAAGCCGGAAAAATGCAAGTTCGAGCAAAAAGAGATTGAATACCTTGGGGTCATCGTGGGCAACAATCAACTGAAGATGCACCCAAAAACGGTCCAAGGCGTCACTGATTGGACTCCCCCAAGAACCCCTACCGATGTGCACAAATTCTTAGGCTTCACCAACTACTATTGCTACTTTGTCCCCAACTACTCTGGTATTGCTTGGCCTCTCCTGGACTTGACCAAGAAGGCTACTGTCTGGCACTGGACACCTGCCCACCAACAAGCTTTTGAGGAACTCAAAACTCACATGTGTAGCAGCCCAGTCCTCAACCAACCAGACTTCAACAAACGCTTTGGGCTCCAGGTCGATGCCTCTGCCTATGGCATGGGCACCATACTCTCGCAGGAGGGAGAACACACCACCCCCACACTAGCTAAATGTCACAAACCGGTTCTCCACCCCATTGCTTATTACTCAGCCACCTTTATTGTAACCGGCCTTGGGTGAGCATTCAACTGCTCGCGCTCATGTAAGATGGGGAACTGGCCCAGAGTCTGCAGTATTGTTTTGCTGTGTGTGCGCCTGAGGCACTGTACTATATCATGTGCTACACTTTCGTCCCTTGTGGACGCTCCTA
>QLOT01004623.1:0-18763 GCA_003313875.1 Russula aff. compacta | reverse complement strand
GTATATATGTACGCACGCAGGGCTGGAGACTGGAGAGTAATCATGTTGCGCCCCACCGGCCTTACCGGGCCATTTTGAAATCGAGTTTTGCGCCCCTTGCCTTATCTCAGTTTTTATACAAGTTCTAGCACCATACCCTTTTATCCTCTTATTGAGTACATACATTTAGAAATTTTAGAAATTTCCTCTACACACTGTCTAGCTGAGGCGGACACGCGTTTGCCCACTCCCAACTGACAATCCCACTCGTTTTCCCGTGCGTGTACGCTTCGTTTTTCAACTGGCTCCACGCATCGCACCTTGCTTGTCAAACCCTTGATCATGTTGACCTGGCTGTTCTTTTTTCCATACAGTATCGTTCTGAATGCAGCTGTCAGACTTCGAAAATCCCATAGCCATGTTATCTATCCCGCCCAATGCTGCTCTTTCAGCCTCTTTGGCCCTCAAGCCCGAAACCCTTGACGACACCTGTCTGTTTTTTTTTTGAGTGCGCCTGGGGTAGCGAGGCCTATGTTGCACACACTTTACATGATAAGTTAATGCAAATCGAAGTCCATCTGCTTTGTGTCGAGCTTTGTTGCCGCGAGGGCTGGGTCTTGAGATTGGGTGTTGTGAGCAGTATGCTCCGCGGCTTGTGTCCCGGTGCTGTCCTCTCCTCATCTCCCTGCTTTCCGCCCTCCGCCCTGTCTCAACCCATCCCTCCATCCCTCCTTCCTGCCCGCCTTCCCCCTACTTCATACTGTTGATGGGGCTGTCTACCTTTGACCCCTTCGATGATTGGGTTCTAGCTCTTGAGCTTGAGTTCGCCTTCGCGCTTGTCGTCGTCGTCTTCTGCCTGTCGCCTTCTCGTGTCTTCTTACATGTTTCCTGCTTGGGTTCTTCTGGAGTCTTCCATGTATGTCTAGACGATTGTTTTCTCGTTTGAGAGCAGGTCTGTGATTAGTGAGTCGCTTCAGTTATTCGCTGTTGGGTTCGGCCATCGTTCGTGTGCGTAGTTGAGTGCGCTAGTGTCTCCGTCTGGTGCCCACACGCTGAGTACCCGATGCTGTCTACCTTGTGGAGGCGGTACAGCTAATCGTTGAGAGGGCTGGGCCGATGCTTAGTTGGAATAGCGGGCTGACCATCTCCGAGGTAACCTGTGATCGCTAGTCCGCGCGAGGGATTTCCCTGGGGAAATGATGTGCCATTCCCTCTTCCACACCTCGTTCTTTTCCTTATTGTTGGGTTGTCTGAGTGACTTTGGTCGCTTTCAGAAGGTACCTTGGCAGATCCCATTTGTTCGAGGTTTGTCCTAAAGCTGCGCGCTTGGCCTTCCCGTCTGCCCTCTCGTTACTCTTGATACCTACGTGACCTACTGTCCACCTTATTACTGGGCTGTAGTTTGCGCTGCCGTTTCTGTTCTGAAAGGTGTTTCGCTATTCTTAGTGCCGATGCTGCCAAGTGGTGGCCTTGGTCTGAAATACCGATTTGCTATCGAACCCGGCCCGATGGCGGGTGCCGGAGCGAGTTCAATTAGGGGACGGGAACGGGTGAGGCACGACGAGCCGCAATAGAGGAATTGGGCGGCATCAACATCATGGGTGCATGGCAAGCGAGGGTGAAAGGCGGCGAGCTCGCGCGTGCTCTTTCCCCAAGCCGTCTGTACCGGACGCAGAAAACCAACGAGATGACAAGCAGAGCTCCGCACCTGCCACGACCGTTGTCTGGGAAATGCGAGGCGTGGACGTGGGCGACGGATGTGCATCGGAGAGGGTTCGCGCGGCTGCGGAGATGAGGATGGAGGGATATGCTAGAGAGCCTACGGCCTGGAAGCAGACAACTGAAGCAAGAACAGGGGGGATATCGCAGGGAATGCCACCATAAATTCATTCATTTTTGTCTCGTAAATACAGTATGTGGTATGTGAGTATACAGTATGTGTGTAGAGTTGCTCTATCGTACTAACTAGCAGCACATTAACTGGTATCTAATCAACACAGGGCCGCTCATGTCTAGCTGGGTTTACACTGCTGTACTCTGTACTAGACCCATGTAATGCGGCTTCAAAACACTGTCCAGTGCGAATGTGTCGTGATCCATTTCCATAATTCCATCAGGCTTGACATCTGGGTGCCATTCTTCGCTCAGTGCTTGCTTATTGATCCTCAGAGGGTACCGAGATGTCCCACTCTTGCCAGCCCAGTCAAAGTCGATCAGCTTCGCCCTTTCCCCTGAGGGATCAATCATAATATTCACAGCCCGAAGATCCCCGTGGACGAGATTGTGCTCCTGCAATAGCTTCACGGCCGCTGTGATGTCCTCGAACACCGTAGCCTTAAGGGGTCGTTTAGATCCCTCCCGCTTAAATGCCTGCCTCATAGTAACTGCCTCCAGGCGACTCCCTCGTAGGCGTTCCATAACCACCATGAAGAGGTTTCCGATCACCCGATGGCACGCGTGTAACTTCGGCGCTAAATCACGCTCCGCGAGTAGCCTATGTGCTTCTTCGTTGTACCTTGGCGTGAACTTGACCGCAACGCTGTCCTGTACCGACTCATTCTGGACAAGCTTGGCAACGAACAAGCTGCGCAATGTATCGGCAGAAGGATTGTTGGGTAACTGGAATGAGTGGTTCAGGTTATTCAACCGTTTTTCGTAAGTCAATACTGGTAGCCGGGACGAGGATGGCGAACGAGGGTCCAGTGTCGGTTGAGGGAAACATGGCGGGTACCGGTCTACAGGGGAATCCTGTTGTATGACTCGCATATATTCACTTTCAAGCTGAGATGCACATTCTGCCAGCGCCGAGGCAACGCCCACCAGCTTCCGGAGTATAGTGTTGCGATCAAAGTCATCCTTCAAGTCGAAAATGAAAAGTTGATTGACGACGATCCGTTCCAAGGTGAGCGCGGTGGAAATCTCGAGGCTGTGACCGTTGAGGCCAATAAGGATTGCTGGGAACAATGTCGAGTGAAAGAACTTGGTGTTCTGAAATGGAACCATGGATTAATCGGGTTCCGTTAAGGGGATAGAGTATAGAACGTCACTTACCACATAAAGTTGACAGCTCCTTGCGTAGTACTTGACGCATTGCAAAGTAGGCTCGCCGCAACCCTTCTCCGTTTTTGTTTCCAGGATGACATGTGGAAGAACCCGATTCTCGTCCTCGTCTTGTACTGTACCCCAAATGACGTCAGGGATTGCAGCCAGTTTTTTATCGTTATCGCTTCTATGGATCCACTCCTGTTTGTGGCAGGTGTTCCCAAAGATACGAATGAAAAACTCGCGGGCATTGGACCAGCGGGCCGCTTTGTTGTCGTAGTCCTTCAGCGCATTGCCACGGAAGTTATCCGAGACACCAAGAAATTCCCTTTCTGTTGTGGAAATTTCTTCCGAGTTGTAGTCGGGTCCTTGGAGCCTCTCGAGGTTGTATTGCAGTTTTGCTAGGTGCGGATGGAAGATAGCGTTGGGGTAACCGAACCGGTTCTCAGGTCGCCCAATGAAGATTTTCTCGCGTAACTTGCGGCCAGCCTCACCTAAGCAGTCCGACGGGTGGGAGAGCACCGCTACTTGTTGGATGCCCTCTATACCTGAGGTCTAGCTTCAGAGCAAATCTCTGAGAGAAATCAAAAAAAAACTAACGATCTTCCCGGAGAGATCTTATCCGGGATGAGACACTGCTGGATGGTTTATCCTTGCGCTTCCGAGCTGAGCGGATGCGTTGATACACCACAGGAGAGCAGCCGCGTCTGACATACAAGTGTATAGCAAAATTGCCTGAACTCTCCGCTCTGGATCTTCTTCAAAGCAATCGGTTATCCCTTCCGTATAATCGAGAAACTCGGCATAAAGGGAAAGATCGGAAGAACGACGGATATCATCCAGGAGTGTCAGAAGTGTTTCGGTGGACCCCGTCGTTGGGTGTGCCAACCGAAAAGACGACCTTGTGTTGTAACGCTTCGCTGGCTGTCGCACCGGGTTGTTTAGCTTCCATACCTCGAGTTGGTCATTGTCAACATCGCGGAGAATTGTGGGGTAGGCCTCCTTCGCCTTGATTAATATATGCCCGATAGCATGATTTATTGCAAATTCGAGTACGAACGGCTGTCCGACCTGTTCGAAATTCTGGTCTATGCAGGTGAACCATATCGAAATCATCTGTGGTGTAGATGGCAAGACTGGGGAGCAATCGCTACCTTAAATATGCGCAGCTGTCACGGCTCTCACGGTCACGTCAATTAACCGATCACCCCATGAGAACCGGAATATCTCTCATTTCGATATCTAAAATGTGGTAGTTGTTTCAGTCACCGTGGACCTCCATCAGGTTCGTTTGTGTCCCCACTGTCCGCTCGACTTTCCACCAATCAAAATCGAGCTGCAAAATGTGGTAACTTGTACTACATGTACACACAAGTAGAAGCAATTTTTGGACTACAAACCTAAGCCCGATTTCATTATGGGATGGAATCAATGCACTCCATAAGGGAAACATCCACTGCCGCTGTACGACTGTGCCTGCAAGGGCATCTGGCCGAGGGCTTCCGAATTATCTTACCGAAGACATCAATTATCTCATCGGTGGCACGATGAATGTGAACGACCCATTGCGCTCTTACAGTAATCCCTACAAGTGTATTTGTGAGTTACTGGATGCCTAGACGACAATTTGGACAGTTTCGTCCCTCTCTTTTATCATTCACCATCATACGGCTGCAGTCCATGCCCGAGTCAACCAAGCAATAGTCTTCCGCACCGGACTGGTCCGCAGCGACACCATCAGCATATGCCCATGCTCTCGTTGGCATTTTTCTCCACAGCGCATCAATTTATCATGTCACCGTCTCGTCTCTTCTCTTCCCCAGTCATGCTCGGATATCCGAAGCTGAAAACTCACTCGCACACCAAAAAGAGGTGGCGTATAATAGTCTTTGGCCTGTTCAAGCGTGTCAGCGGCATTCAGACTATTCCACCGGCCAGATAGTGAACTTTCTTTCATCATCAACACTCACAGACACATTCCGGTCACTCCCACTTGAACGTTCCAAAGTGCCCAGGAAGAAAGAATCGATTGTCAGTGCAGCGTATTCAGCCCCATCGCAGGCTGCCAAACTTAGGAAACTGATGTCATACAGCTGAGAGGTCAGCCTGTGTTGTGGTACCTTTTCGGACCCAATGAGTCCCTTCTTCTCATGCGCTAAAGTCATTGCTGAAACCTTGCCAGTACGAACATACATACATCCACATACAGAGGCGGGCAACAGCTACGTGGGGTTCAAGGCGCACGTTAATGGAATCCAAAAAAAAGAGGCAGGCAGTAGTGTCGAGCCTGGGCATGTACCTCACCTCCTGTCGTGCTGTCACGCAACAATATTCATACTGCAAGTGCTTCTTGAAAATGCTCGATGATGTTTTTCCCATGCGTGACTTCGCCGTCAGTGCTATTGTTGTTATCGAATGGGATTTCTGCTTCCCCATTCTGACGTTTCTGAAATGTCAAGTTTGGTGTTAGCAAAGCAAAGCAAGCACTGTAACGGAGTGGCCGTACAATATTGTCTATGTGTGAGTGCTCATTGTTGTCAGTTACGCGCACAACCAGCAAAGGGTACTCTTTGTCCATTGCTATTGGCTGGCTCTCTTGTTCTCCCTGCGGAACATGAGCTGGCGAACCATCATCTGTCTGACCGTACAAACCTCAATATCGATGACAACCCGTGTCCAAGCAGTGTTCATGAGACGGTAGCTCCCTTCTTGATCTTGCTTTGCATTCATCTTGAGCAACTGGGAGATCATTTCGCTAATACAGCGGCCATGACTGACAACTGCGACATGAATGCCTGTCTGGCTTTCTTTGGTGGCTTGCCACACATGGGGAAGCACGAATGCAGTAATAGCTTTCTTTGCACGTTGAGCAAGATCGTTGGTGCTCTCCCCTTCAGGGAATTTCTCATCATTGCCATGGAGTACAGGAAATACGCCCTTTGCCATCTCCCCTTCGAGATCGATATTCCGGTTCTGATTGTTTGACTTGGGTTTTCCCTCTGCAACACCAAAGTTCTGTCCGCGGAGAAGTTCTGAGGAATCAAAAGTTGGCTTAGGGTCTCTTTGTGCATCATTTAGGGCCGCGGCAGTTGTGAAGGCGCGCTTCAGATCTGAGGAATGAATGGCAGTGAAGTGGGTATTTGCGAAGAATTCGCCAAGGGCACGTGCTTGCTGCGCGAGCAATCACGTCAGGACCTACATTTTTGGGTACAGGGCTAGGAACATACGTTCAAGCCTAGGGCATGGTAAGCAGAGGTAGAGTCATACTCAAGGAGTTCCCCGCGATACATACCATGATTAGAGAGAGGTGTATCTGTCCAGCCAGCCCATATGTATTTCTATAATGCTGTGCTTGAGCACGGAAAAGCTAATTATGAAGGGAGACACACCAAGTCGTCCGTAGATTCACCATGCCTGATCTGTGAAAGGGATGGATCGGTTGTTGCATGAGAGAGGACAAAACTCACGAAGGTGAAATTTACGGAATTGGACATGGTGAGGTCAGAGCTACAGGCGGTTCGCTTGATCAATCAATATATAGCAAAAAGCCCATGCGGCCATAGGGAAGGGTCTGTCTCACTGGGGGGGTGTTGGAAAAACGGGACGCAAGGCACAGGAAAAACAAGCGGGATTGCCGGTTCGAAGTGGGCAAACGCGCACCCTTTCCAGACAGAAGTATAGGGACATTTATACTGTTCTAATTGTATGTACAGTACTGTCAGTAGAAGAATGGACGAAAATTAGTATAGTGCTAAAACAACTGGAAACTAAAAACGAGCCGCGTGAGCTCGATTTCAACAGGGGGTCCCTAGACCATCTTGGCAGCTAATACTACTAACATAACTCGCGTCCTGGGATGATGCCCAGGAGGATGGCCCAGGAGCACAGTCTCGTAATTCCCCATCTAACCACCTGACAAACGTGGCGTGATTGTTCAAAGTCCGACAAATCTAACACCGAACCGCTACATCACCATGTAGAGGTTTCCCCCGAATTGAAGCCTGGGTTGGTCCTTTGAACCTAGGATACCATAGCCCAAAGTAGTGATTTACAGGGTGCGCCTCGGCCCCGGCTTAGGTTCGGCTTCAGAGGGCTCAAGATTTTCTAGAAGTCATGCCGATTCCTGGTAGCGGGCTCAGGCTCGGCCCCGGCTCATACACATCAATTTTTTTCTGTGATAGATTGAACAGCACGCACGCTTCCTAGGGAAGAAATCCCTCACCACCCCGGAAGATCTTTTGGCATGCCCCTGCGGGGAACTGCCTCAAACTGTCGAACATGTACTCCTTAGCTGCCCGATCCACGAAACAGTGTACCTATGAAGTCATTCGGTGCTATATCGTATGAATGCTAAGCTAATGGGGTGAGAGGAAAATTAAAGGGAACAGTGTTCGAGTGAAGAGGGGGGGGGAGGTAGTGAAGGAGAAAGAAAAGGGACGACACTTGGGCGCACGGGCTGTACCGAACCAAGTCCAAGTCCAACCACAACCCTCCAATCATGTCGGCGGGCGATGATGCGAGGCCAACGAGGGCAGCCTCCGGGCGACACAATCTGCATGGAGCCACTTGTCCTTGTACGAGTGGCGTCGAGCGGCTCTGACGGTGCCAGCGACGCGTGGGACGGGAGCTGGGCGAGCGCGCGAGTGAGACGGGGTGGTGAAGGATGGAGTGAGAAGAATGGACGTGGTGAGTCATGAATGGGATGCAAAGAAAGCCCTTTTGGTCGGGTGCTGATGTAGCACGGCCTTGTGCTGCGAGTGTAGTAGTACCCGTGGGATATGAGGGAATGTGGGTGTGTCGTGAGCGTGAACGTGAACGGAAACTGAGGCAAGAGACACCCCGTGGACAGCTGGTCCACGGTCGCAAGTGTCTAGACGGAACGATACTGATGGGACTGACGGCGAACTGACGATACGAGAGAAATGAGAAAGTGGGGACACAGGGGGATTCCGCGTGAATCCTTTCCTTCGCGACTGTGGTCCTCCTCTGACATTAAAGGAGGGGTGATACTTAAATACAAAAGAGAGTAATTAAGGTACGCTAAAGGTCGCCGTACCGTAGAATGGAAATGTCAACTAGAGGGCTAAAGTCCATATGGCCATGCAGCTGGTGAGCGCTCCAACGCACGATCCGCTCAGATCCGAGCGCAGACCCGAGGGATACCTTACACTGCGACATAGTAGACGGAGCGAGATGTGAGACGGACAGGAGTCGAGACGAAACCAGAGACAACGAAATTCCAGGATCCAGAGGCGATGCACGAGAGGGGGGGGGTAGAAAGAGCAATGTTTGAGAGAAAGGAAAGAAGAGAAAGAAGGGGACGGTGAGTGGGGAAATTTAGGGAGAAGGAGGGAGGAGGAAAGTAGGTGGCGAGGACGCGTCTGCACGCTCCCGGTTTGCACGGACCGGCACATTCTGACCTCACTACATCAGCACAGTAAAGGCACTACTGGTAAAGGCGCTACCGTACAGTAACTTATTAACTTTTTAATTCACCGTTTCAATACCACGGGATATCCATCCCCTTCTATCGTAAACAAAGTACACGGGTATATGTATGTAAAGTTTCTCTATCGTACTACACATTATCTAGTATCTGATCAAAGTATCTAATCAACTACTCTGGCCAGTGCGCAAAAGGTATGCGATTACGCTACTGGAAACTTGTACTTGCGCTTCAGGACGCTATCAAGAGCGAATCTGTCGTGATCAGCTTCCATAGATCCCCCAGCCTCGACATCTGGATGCCACTCGTCTTTCAGTGCATCTTTATTGATCGTCACAGGGTAACGACCAGTCCCACTTTTCCCAGCCCAGTCAAAGTCGATCAGCTTCGCCTTCGCCTCACCATCGACCATAACATTCACAGCCCGAAGATCCCCATGAACAAAATCGTGCTCCTGAAGTAGTTTCACAGCCTCAGTGATGTCATCAAATACAGTAGCTTTCAGCGGTTCCTCTGTGAGCTCGTGTGCCTTCATATTCTTCCCCTTCACGCGCTCCATAACCACCATGAACAGGTTTCCGATCACCCGATGGCACCCGTATAACTTCGGCGCCAAATTATGCTCCGCGAGTAGTTTGTGTGCTTCTTCATTATAGCTCGACGTGAACTTGACCACAACCTCCGGTTGTTTAGACCCATCATGATCATCCAGGGCCAACTTGGCAACAAACAGACTCCGCATGTCTTGAGGTAAAGGATTCTCCCGTATCTGGAATGATTCGTTGCGGTCATTCAGCCGTTTCTTGTAAGTCAATACAGGCAGCGAGGACGATGAGGATGAACGAGGATCCAGGGTCGGTTGCGGGAAACATGGCCGGGCCCGATCTGCAGGGGAACTCTGTTGCATGACCTGCTTATATTCGCGTTCGAGCAGAGAGGCGCATTCCGCCAGTGCCGAAGCAATGCGCACCAGCTTCCGAATCATGCTGTTGCGATCAAAGCCGTCTTTCAAGTCGAGAATCAAAAGCTGGTTGACCACAATCCGCTCCAAAGTGAGCACCGTAGAAATCTCGAGACTGTGCCCGTTGAGGCCAATGAGGATCACTGGGAAGAGGGTCGAATGAAAGAACTTGGTGTCCTAGAATGAAACTTTGGTTCAATCAAGTTTCCGCGAGATGATATAGAATGCTACATACCAGCCAAAGATGACAACACCTTGCGTAGTACTTGACCCACTGCATTGTAGGCTCACCGCAGCCCTTCTCCTTTTTCACCTCCAGGATGACATGTGGAAGAATTCGTTTGTCGCCTTTATCTCGCATAGTACCCCAAACAACGTCAGGGACTCCAACAACTTTATTATCGATATCACTTTTAGGAATGCCCATTTGTTCGTGACCTGGGCTTCCAAAGACGCGAGTGAAAAATTGGCGGGAGCTGGACCAACGGGCGTCTTCATTTTCATAATCGCTGAGCGCATTGCGAAGGAAATTCCGTGAGACATCGAGAAACTTCATATCTGTTGCGGAAAGCTCTTCAGAGTCGTAGTAGTTGGGTACATGAAGCCTCTCGAGGTTGTAGTGCAGCTTTGCCAAGTGGCGATGGAAGATAGCGTTGGGGTAGCCGAAGCGACCTTCAGGTCGTCCAATGTAGATTTTCTGACGTAGCTCGCGGCCGGCCACCCCTAGACAGTCCGACGGCGGTGAGAGAGCGGTTACTTCTTTGATAGCGTCTACACCTGAACTCGAGTTTGAGAGAAATGATTATGAGAGCGATGAGGAAGAAGACAGACCTGGATCATGCAGATCTATGCCTGATGAAACATTGCTAGATGGTTCGGGCTTGCGCTCCCGAGCTGAGCGGATACATCAATACACCACCACGGGAGAGCAGCTGCGCACAACATACAAGTGAATAACACAATTGCTTGAATTCTCTGCTCTGAATCTTGTTCGAAGTTATCCATTATCATTTCCATACCTTCGAGAAGCTCAGCATACTGAGAAATGTCGGAGGAACGGCGGATGTTGCCCAAGAGTGTCTCAATTGTCTCTTCTGTGGTGTGGTGCATGGTACTGGAGGACGACCTTGTTTTGTAGCGCTTCGATTGTTGTCGCACTGGGTTGTTAATCTTCCATACCGCGAGTTGGTCATTGTTGACATTGCGGAGAATGGTGGGGTAGGCCTCCTTTGCCTTGATAAATATATGCCCGATAGCAAGATGTATTGCAAATTCGAGTACGAACGGCTGTCCGACCTGTTCAAAATTCTGATCTATGCAGGCGAACCATACAGAAATCATCTGTGATGGTGTGGCGTAAATGACAAGAGTGGGGAGGACGAAGATGACTTCCTCAATATAATACTATGCCGAGCTGTCACGGCTGTCACGGTCACATGAGTTAAGTGGGAACCGCGCCAGCATTTGTGGTTGGTAAATATCTTCAAGTTGAGCAACTAAGCGTGCAATCTGATGCCGACTTGTGTTGGGGGTTTAGCCAAGAATGAATCAAAATGTGGTAGTTGTTTCAGTGACCGTGGAACTTCATCAGGTTCGTTTGTGTCCTCACTGCATTGTCCGCTCGACTTTCCACCAATCAATCGAGCCGTAAAATGTGTTAACTTGTACTACATGTACACAGGTAGAAGCCAGTTCGGCAATTTTTGGACTACAAACCTAAGCATGGCTTCATCATTGGATGGAATCAATGCACCTCATGAGGGAAATATCCAGCATGATTGCCGCTGTACGACTGTGCCCGCAGATGTTGAAATCGAGCTTGCGTGGCTCACCCTAGTTCGCTCTAGCACCATATTAATCCACTTTTAATATTCCTTTGACAGTATAAGTATACCTTTGCTCCTACAGACCGGGTAGGGCGCGCACTTGCCTACTCCCAAGCGGCAATCCCACTCATTTTCCCTTGCGCGCGCGCCCCGTTTTTCCAACAGCAAGGGCATCTCCCTCACTGAGGGCTTCCGAATCCCCTTACCAAAGACATCAGCTTGTCTCATCGATCTCATCGGTGGCACTACGAATGTGAATGACTCATTCTGCTCCCACAGTAATCCCTACAGCTGTATTCGTGGGTCACTGGATGCCTAGACGACAATTTGGACAGTTTCGTCCCTCTCTTTTATCTTCCATCCTCATACGGCTGCACTGCCAATCCATGCAGAGTCAACCAAGCAATGGTCTACAAACACACTGATTGTCGTTTTTTATATATACTTTGGCCTCTATGGCTCTTCTACGATGGCAGCATTTCGAATCAAGGTCCTGCACTGTGATTCCAGCAGTGGCCAAGTTGCACCGGTGTGGACACTGGACTTGTTTCGCACATGCCAAGTTTCAACTTGGACCGCACCGGACGGGACCACAGCAACACTATCAGCATGTATCCCTACTCTCGTTGGCGTTTTTGTCCATGGCGCATCAATTTACCCTCGTCTCTTCTCTTCCTCAACCACGCTCGGATATCCGAAGCTGAAAACTCACTCGCACACAAAAAAGAGGTGGCGTGCATTAGCCTCTGGCCTGTTCAAGCGCGTCAGCGGCGTTCAGACTATTCCAACTGCCGGATAGTGAACTTTCTTTCATCGTCAACACTCACACTGGCAGGCACATTCCTGTCATTCCGGTCAATCTCACTTGGACATTTCCAAAGCACCCACGAAGAAAGAAGAATCGATTGTCATTGACAGCGTATTCAGCCCCATCGCAGGCTGCCAAACTTAGGAAACTGATGCCATACAAGGTCGGTCTGTGTCATGGTAAGCCTCTTTAGGACCCCAATGAGTCCCTGTTTCTCATGCGCTAAAGTCATTGCTGAAACCTTGCCAGCACGAACATACATACGTCCACATACAGAGGCGGGAAAGTGCTACGTGGGGTTCTACACCCCACGCACGTTAATAGCATCAAAAAAAAAAAATCAAGGCGGGCAGAAGTGTCGAGCCTGGGCATGTACCTCATCTCCTCTCGTGCTGTCACGCAACAATATTCATACTGCGAGTGCTTCTTGAAAACGCTCGACGATGCTTTTCCCATGCGTGACTTCGCCGTCAGTATTATCGTTGTTATCGGGTAGGATGTCTGCTTCCCCATTCTGACGTTTCTGAAATGTCAAGTTTGGTGTTAGCAAAGCAGTGCAAGCACTGTAACGGAGCTGCCGTACAATATTGTCTATGTGTGAGTGCTCATTGATGTCAGTTACGCGCACAACCAGCAAAGGGTGCTCTTTGTCCACGGCTGTTGGCTGCCCTCCCTGCGGAACATTAGCTGGTGAACGACCATCTGTCGGAGCAGACAAACCTCAATATCGATGACAACCCGTATATAAGCGGTGTTTTCGAGAGGGTGGTAGTTCCATTCTTTATCTTGCTTTGCATCCATCTTGAGTAACTCGGAGATCATTTGGCTAATACAGCAGCCATGACTGACAACTGCGACGTGAATGCCAGTCTGGCCTTCTTCGGCAGCTTTCCAGACATGGGGAAGCGCAAATGCAGTAATAGCTTTCTTTGCGCGTTGAGCAAGATCGTTGGTGCTCTCCCCTTGAGGAAATTTTTCATCATTGCCACGGAGTACAGGAACGTCTGATTTTGGTTTTCCCTCTGCGACTCCGAAGTGTTGTTCGCGGAGAAGTTCTGAGGAATCAAAAGTTGGCTTAGGGTCTCTTTGTGCATCATTTAGGGCCTTGGCAGTTGTGAAGGCGCGCTTCAGATCTGAGGAATGGATGGCAGTGAAGTGGGTATTTGCGAAACGTTCTCCAAGGGCGCGCGCTTGCTGCGCGAGTAAGCACCACGTTCAACGTCAGGACGTACATTTTTGGGTACAGGGTTAGGAACATACGTTCATGCCTAGGATAGAGTGAGCAGAGGTAGAGTCATAGTCAAGGAGTTCCCAGCACGGTACATACCATGATTAGAGAGAGGTGCGTCTTTCCAGCCAGCCAATATGTGATTCTATGATGCTATGCTTGAGCATGGAAAAAGGATTGCCCATTACGAAGGGAGACACACCAAGTTGTCCATAGATTCACCATGCCTAATCTGTGAAAGATATGGATCCGCGATTGTTGCATGAGAGAGGATAAAACTCACGAAGGTGAAATTTACAGAATTGGACATGATGGTCGAGATCAGAATTATAGGGCTACACGCTATTCGCTTGATCAATCAATATATAGCAAAAAGCCCATGCCACCATAGGGAAGTGTCTGTCTCACTGGGGTGTTGGAAAAACGGGATGCAAGGCACAGGAAAAACAAGCGGGATTGCCGGTTGAGAGTGGGCAAACGCGCACCCTTTCCAGACAGAAAGTATAGGGACATTTATACTATTCTAATTGTATGTACAGTACTGTCAGTAGAAGAATTAGTATAGTGCTAAAACAACAGGAAACTAAAAACGAGCCGCGTGAGCTCGATTTCAACAGGGGTCTCTAGACCATCTTGGCAGCTAATACTACTAATACTACTAACATAACTCGCGTCCTGGGATGATGCCCAGGAGGATGGCCCAGGAGCAGGAGCACAGTCTCGTAATTCCCCATCTAACCACCTGACAAACGTGGCGTGTTTGTTCAAAGTCCGACAAGTCTAACATCGAACCGCTACACCACCATGTAGAGGTTTCCCTCGAACTGAAGCCTGGGTTGGTCCTTTGAATCTAGATACCATAGCCCCAAGTAGTGATTTACAGGGTCCGCTCGGCCCCGGCTTAGGTTCGGCTTCAGAGGGCTCAGGCTTTTCTAGAAGTCATGCCGATTCCTGGTAGCGGGCTCAGGCTCGGCCCCGGCTCATACACATCAATTTTTTCTGTGATAGATTGAACAGTATGCACGCTTCCTAGGGAAGAAATCCCTCACCCACCCCGGAAGATTTTTTGGCATGTCCCTGCGGAGAACTGCGGAGAACTGTCGAACATGTACTCCCCAGCTGCCCGATCCACGAAACAGCATACCTACAAAGTCATTCGGTGCTATATCGAATGGATGCTAAGCTAATGGGATGGTGGCATGAGAGGAAAATGAAATGGAAAACAGTGGTTCAAGTGAAAAGAGGAGGGGATGGTAGTGAAGGAGAAGGAAAAGGGACGACATTTGGGCGCACGGGCTGTACCAAACCAAGTCCAAGTCCAACCACAACCCTCCGATCATGTTGGTGAGCGATGATGTGAGGCCGATGAGGCTGGCCGACGGGCGACACGATCTGCATGGAGCCACTTGTCCTTTGGTACGAGTGGCGTCGAGCGGCTGGGGCGGTGCCAGCGACACGTGGGACGGGAGTTAGGGCGGACCTGGGCGAGCGCGCGAGTAAGACAAGGTGGTGAAGGGTGGAGTGAGAAGAAGGGACGTGGTGAGTCATGAATGGGATGCAGAGAAAGCCCTTCTGGCCGGGCGCAGCGACATAGTAGACGGAGCGAGATGTGAGACGTGCGAGACGTGTGGACAGGAGTTGAGACCCACAATCCAGAGACGAAGTGAAAGAAGGGGACGGTGAGTGGGGAAGATTGAGGGAAAGGAGTTGGAGAAGACGAGTTGGAGAGGACGAGTTGGAGAAGACGCGTCTGTGCGCTCCCGGTTAGCACGGACCGGCGCATCTGAACACGCAGTGTAAAGTAAGCGCAGTCAAAGGGCGTGCTCCTCACTCCATCAGTACAGTAAAGGTACTCTGTAACTTAGCTTTTTGATTTGTCGTTTCAATACAACGGGATATTCGTTCCTTTCTATCGTAAACAATATGTATGTAAAGTTTCTCTATCGTACTACACATTATCTAGTATCTAATCAACTACTCTGGCTACTAGTGCGCATAAAGGTATGCGATTAAGCTACTGGAGACATGTACCTGCGCTTCAGGACGCTATCAAGAGCGAATCTGTCGTGATCAGTTTCCATAGATCCTCCAGCCTCGACATCTGGATGCCACTCGTCTTTCAGTGCATCTTTATTGATCGTCACAGGGTAACGACCAGTCCCACTTTTCCCTGCCCAGTCAAAGTCGATCAGCTTCGCCTTCGCCTCCCCATCGATCATAACATTCACAGCCCGAAGATCCCCATGAACAAAATCATGTTCCTGAAGTAGTCTCACAGCCTCAGTGATGTCGTCAAACACAGTAGCTTTCAGAGGTTCCTCTGTAAGCTCATGCGCCTTCATATTCTTCCCCTTCACGCGCTCCATAACCACCATGAACAGGTTTCCGATCACCCGATGGCACCCGTATAACTTCGGCGCCAAATTATGCTCCGCGAGTAGTTTGTGTGCTTCTTCGTTATAGCTTGACGTGAACTTGACAACAACCTCTGGCTGTTCAGCAGATCCATCATGATCATCCAGGACCAGCTCGGCAATAAACAGGCTCCGCAAGTCTTGAGGTGAAGGATTCTCTCGTATCTGGAATGATTCGTTGCGGTCATTCAACCGTTTCTTGTAAGTCAATACAGGCAGCGAAGACGAGGAGAGTGAACGAGGATCCAGGGTTGGCTGCGGGAAACATGGCCGGCACCGATCTGCAGAAGAAGAACCATGTTGCATGACCTGCTTATATTCCTTTTCGAGCAGAGACCCGCATTCTGCAAGTGCAGAAGCAATGCATGCTAGCTTCCGAACCAGGCTGTTGCCATCAAAGCCATCCTTCATGTCGAGAATCAAAAGTTGGTTGACCACAATCCGCTCCAAGGTGAGCACCGTAGAAATCTCGAGACTATGACCATTGAGGCCAATGAGGATTGCTGGGAAGAGTGTCGAACGAAAGAACTTGGTGTCCTGGAATGAAAGATTGGTTCGATCGGATTCCGCGAGAAGAAATAATATAGAATGTTGTATACCAGCCAAAGATGACAACACCTTGCGTAATACTTGACGCACTGCATTGTAGGCTCACCGCAGCCCTTCTCCTTTTTCACTTGCAGGATGACATGTGGAAGAATTCGTTCGTCGCCGTTATCCTGCGTGGTGCCCCAAACTCTAGCCACTGTATTATCGGTGTCACTTTCAGGGGTCCCCTTTAGGTTTCCAAAGATGCGAGTGAAAAATTGGCGGGAGCTAGACCAGCGGGCCTCTTCATTCTCATAGTCGTTCAGCGCGTTGCGAAGGAAATTCAGTGAGACATCGAGAAACTTCATTTCTGTTGCAGAAAGCTCTTCCGAGTCGTGGTAGCTAGGTGCATGAAGCCTCTCGAAGTTGTAGTAAAGCCTTGCCAGGTGGCCATGGAAGATAGCGTTGGGGAAGGCGAATTGGCCTTTAGGTCGTCCAATGTAGATTTTCTGACGTAGCTCGCGGCCGGCCACCCCTAGACAGTCCGACGGCGGTGAGAGAGCGGTTACTTCTTTGATAGCGTCTACACCTGAACTCGAGTTTGAGAGAAATGATTATGAGAGCGATGAGAAAGAAGACAGACCCGGATCACGCAGATCTATGTCTGATGAAACATTACTAGATAGTTCGGGCTTGCGTTCCTGAGCTGAGCGGATGCGTCAGTACACCACGGGAGAGCAGCTGCGCACGACATACAAGTCCATACCACAATTGCCTGAACTCTCCGCTCTGGGTCTTCTTGGAAGAAATCCGTTATCGGCTCTACATCGTCGAGTTTCAGAGCGTGATGGTAAATGTGGGAGGAACGAATCTTTTCCAGGAGTGTATTAACCGTGACGTTAGATATCGTTCCGTGGTGGTGGTGCGTCGTACTGGAGGCAGCTGTTTCCGACCTCCCATTGGAGGGTATTGGTGGCAGTCGCGCTGGTATATTTAGCTTCCATACAACGAGGTCGGTGCAATCAACATCGCGTAGCGTTGCGGAATAGCGCTCCTTCGTTTTCATCAACATGTCCCCGACGAAGTGGTCTACTTCCATGCAGACCATGAAAGGACGTCCAATATCCTCAAAATTAGAGTCAACGCAGGTGATACATATAGGGATACGGTCTAGTATCAGTGTGGGCATGGCCGGCGAAATTGGTAGGATAGAACGAAGAAAAATGAGGGAGACAGATCTAGTTTTGTCCCCACTGTCACGTGCATACAAGGCGTCCTGTGTCCTGCCTGTGGCACCCGTGGCGCCCTCATTCCGGGCAGATTTGTGTTGGAGAGGCTCAGCTCACCAACAGATGATAGATATTTGGCAAACTCTTTGCTGCAGGCCGCATGCCGAAGCCAACATCAGGAAAATATAGAACTGTTTAGACTGGTTGTCAGGCGTGGTACCTGGAAACGGTTCGTGTAATGTATTGTCAAGATCTTACCATGTATAAGAATTGCAACAAAAGGGCTAGAGCAGTACAGAAAAAAGGCATGATAGAGGACACTATGCTCGCACAAGTCTGACATCAGTCAATTGAGAAGTACCATAAATTGTTCATTTGGGCCCTCGATGCGGAGTAAGAGTTGAGGCTGAGAGTGAGAGGAGATGATGAAGGACGTATGACTGATGAGAGTGAAGGGTAAAAGTGGTGAAATTCTAGGACGCTGGGCGGGCGTAACTTACTCACACACGAGTGATGACAAGATCCATAGAACACGACGCTTTGATCTTGTTTTGGCCTTGTAGGGGCCCATTTTGTGAGTACTAATATTGTATCTGTATTGTCCTTACCAACGTTGACCAACGTAGATATGAAGGTGAGTGGGTCCGAGACGAAGAGTGGAGCAGGAGCGCGAGAGGCGACAGTCGAGAGGTTCCGGGGGAGCCGGGTGGCCGGCCCGCTTACCGCATCTAATCTGATGTCTAATCTGATGGAGAGTGAAGTGAACTTGCGGAGAAGCACGGGAAAACAAGTGCAGCCATGGAAAATTTATGGCAACGAATGTACAGATAAATCGAATCGTACTGCAATTTAATGAAGTCCAAGAGTATAGGATCGGAGGGGGTAAACCGACTTGCGTCGCGCGCGCTACACGCAGGCCAGAATTTCAACAAGATCAGATAGGTAATCAATACAAAAACTAGAAAGGAAAACTGACAGCGGATGGCAAGCCCTTGAGGTGGAGGTGGGGAGAATGAGAAAGGCTCTACTGTAGATGGAGCGACGGCGGGGGTGGACCGTGACTTGTACAGACTCTCCGTGAACGCTCACTCAATTGGGCAGGATTCTAAGATCTCAAGCCTCAGGCCCAGTGAGAATCAGCTCGGACCGGAGCGGACGCGAGCAGATGAGAGTGGACTTGTCCGAAAAAATCTGACCGTGACGGACTGTGTAATACAATTAATACAGATGTATAATATAACACGCGACTAGCGTGCAGCTTACAACCTAAGATAAGATGTAATATATAACACGCAACTAGCG
>QLOT01004621.1:0-11515 GCA_003313875.1 Russula aff. compacta | reverse complement strand
ATAGAGGAGGGGGATCCTAAGATCCGAAGGAGTAACAGTACTTAGTATAGCAAGGAGAAACTAGGACGCAAACTGGGAACAAGGGAACAACCAAGAAGAGAACAATGGGTGCGTCTAAAAGGAGTTGACAGTAGGTCACAAGGACCCAAGAGGCATGTGATCCCAGTGAACAATAAGGGACCACACAGGAATGGGGTGCACACCAAAAATTATAGTACAGTGCCTCAGGCACACACAAACACAAACGGTCTAAACAGACTCCTGGCCGGTTCCACAACTTACAGGGGCGCAAGCAGTTGAATGCTTACCCCAGGCCGGTTACATCACCCGTCCGCTAGAATGGACGTCCACACTCCATTATTCGTCCCTGTCGTCATCGTCCCAACTGGGGTCGGCTTGCCTCCACCTCCAGATGCTTGACTCGCTTGGGGAGCCTGGCTGCGACGAGCCTACTCTCGCAGGCCTCTTTGGCTGACTGGTTGGCTGCGATAGTGGCCTTGATGATTTGCAGCTCCCTATGGAGCTCAGTGCCTTCATCGTCCAACCGACAGTACCGCTTAACCTCCGCATAGAGGTCCCAACTCCCATCTTCAACCACCACCTCTTCCAAGGGGAAGATGTCCAATTGATCGCCCCAGAGCTGCCCTCGGAGCCAATATGGGTGTGGCTCCAGCAGCTCGTCTCCAGGACAGGGGAGGGCATAGAGGTCCACAACTCTGGCATCCTGCTCTCCTCAGGCGGTCGTCGTGAGCCCTGAGATTTGGCCATCGTCCAGTTGCTTGACAAAGGTGGCCAATTTCTTGCCGTCCTTGGTGGGGATTGTGAACCCCGGGAAGCGGTTGTTGTTGGGCTCATACCCATGTGGGCACTCCAGTGCTTCCTGGTCGACGGCTTCCAGGCGCTCTTTGAGGTGACGGCGCTCCTTGTTGCCCTCGTTGATTTGGGATCGGAGGGCACGGATGTGGGTTTCATAGGCTTTCTGCCGTTGGGCAATGGTGGCAAGGAGCCCCTTCGAGAGCTTTCGAAGCTGGGGCTCAGTAAGGGAGGCGTATCCCCCCACGATGGACTGGACTGTGTTTGGGGAGAGGGGTTCCCCCCAGTGGTCGCTAGTGTCCAGGTCCTGCATGGGTCCCGGGACAGGGATGGTGCATGGTGGCACGGGGATGGGGATGGTGTCGGGGGGATAGGAAAGGGAAGGTTCATCTTCTGACAGATGTCCAGGGAGCTCTTGAGTGTGCGTCTCCTCTGCTGGGAGGATGGTGAGGACGAGTGGGGTGGAGGGCGCGGACATAACAGCTCTTCTTTAGTGATGGTCGTGGTAGCAGCAGTACCGTTCTTTGCAGAAGAACCAGTGCTCGTTAGAGTGAGCGTGAGAGATGTGAGGGCGACAGCGGTGGCTAAGCGGTTTCGCAAGGTCCTTGTGAGGGCAGGAGCAAGGTTTAAACTCGTAGAATTTGTGGGTGGTAAAGGGGTAGGATCGAAGAAGGGTTTGGAAGAAAGACTGGGGCTCTGTCTTGGGGAAAGAACAGTAGAGGCTGTTGTTTTCGCTGGGGGTTTCTGCTTCCCTTTTATGTTGTTCAAGGGCCGGCATTTGTGATACTCCTGGAGGAGGTCTGGGGCGAACACCTGGTCAGCTGGTTCCCAGGTGTTGTCACTTTTGGGATAACCCCGCCACTTTATCAAATATTGCAGCGTTTGTTTTTTCTTGTGGAAGCGGTGATTTCTAATCTGTTCCACCTCATATTGTTCTTCGCCTTCCACAAGGTCAGGTGCTGGCCTAGAATAGTTTGGTCCATACTCTTTTGTTTCCTTATAGGGGGTGAGGAGGCTGGCGTGGAACACATTGTGGATCTGCCATGAGGCAGGGACGTCCACGAGGTATGCGACTGGAGACACCTCTTTTAGTATCTTGAAGGGGCCGTACCGTTTGGGATTCAATTTGGACCCTTGATGCGGGAGTTTGAGGTGGGTCGCTTCTAGCCACACCTGTTCTCCGGGTTTGAACTGAGCCGGTGGAACATTCTTGGCCTTCTGATTGATTGCCTTGATAGCCCTTTTTCTCGCTTCTTCCTTCATTCGTACCCTTGTTTCAGCCATTTCATTATTTGTGGGGGTGTCATCAGCTGGGTGCAATGGCAGCTCATATCCCCAGAGGATTTGATTGGGCGATAGCCCAGTGGTGCTGTTTCTCTGGTTATTGTGTACTGCCATTGCGATTGGGAGCCACTCCGTCCAATCTTTGGGTTGTCCTGCTGTCACCAATCTTAGATATTGTTCCACCCATTGATTCTTTCGCTCTGATAGCCCGTCAGTTTGGGGGTGGAACGCTGTGGACAGATTCTGTTGGATGCCCAATCGTTTGGTTAGCGCCTTCCCAAAGTGTGATGTAAATCGGGGGTCCCTGTCGCTGATTATTTTCTTGGGGAGTCCGAACCACGGGTACACATGTTTGAGCTATAGCCAGGCTATCCCTGGGCCGGTTATTGACACATTGCATGGAAGGAATATGGCTGCGCATGAACACCCTTGGTCCACTATGATTAGGATTGCGTCTAATCCATTACGCAAGGGCAGGCCAGTGATGAGGTCCATCATGATGCTTTGGAAGGGTGCTGTCCCTTCTGGCATGGGGATGCAAAACAGTGGGACCTTCTTTTTATGAGTGAGGATTTTGGCTTGTTGGCAGGTTGCGCATCCTTTGACGTATTCTGCTATCCACGTTTTCATCCCTGGCCACCAATGTGTGAGTTGCACCTTTCTTAGAGTCTCATCTCTACCAGGATGTCCGGCTGTGGGGTGATTATGTGCATGTGACACAATGGCTCTCTTTAGTTCTTTTACGTTGGGGATGATGGTCTGTCCCTGCGTGGTTGTAGGGGTTGTTTTGATGGTACTGATTTGTTCCGGAGGAAAGATGGTAATTGCCTTGTTATCTTCTTCTCCCAGATCCGCCCCTGGTGGTCTTAAAAGCACGTCTGCTGCTGTATTTGTTTTGCCTGGGATGTATTCTAGGGTGAAGTCGTACTCTTGCAGGTCTGCGTGCCATCGCGCTGTTCTCCTATTTAGGTTTTTTGGGGCCTTCCAATATTGGAGGTTTGCATGGTCTGTGCGGATGATGAAGGGAGTTTTTGTCCATCCCAAGTATTGCCTCCAGTGTGCTAATGATTTCATGATGGCTAGCAGTTCCCTCTCGTAGATGTTGTAGTTCCGTTCTGTGGGTGTGAAGGTTGCTGAATAGTAGGCAATGGGGTGTAGGATGGGTTTGTGTTGCTTTGCCAGTGTGGGTGTAAGGTGTTCTCCCTCCTGCGAGAGTATGGCCCCCAGGCTGTATGCTGATGCGTCCACCTGTAGGACAAACTGCTTGTCGAAGTTGGGTTGCTTGAGCACCGGGCTCCTGCACATGAGGGTTTTTAAGGTTTCAAATGCTTTGTGTTGTGATTCCTCCCAGTGCCATGGTGTGGTTTTCTTTGTAAGGTCTAAGAGTGGCCTAGCGATCTTCGAGTAATTGGGTATAAAATATTGATAGTACCCTGTGAAGCCCAAGAAGCTTCGTACATCCTTAGGCTTTTTGGGCTGTGGCCAGTCTGCTACTCCTTGTAGTTTTTGTGCATTCATTTGGAGTCTGCCTTTGCCTACGTTGACTCCTAGGTATTCGATTTCATCCTTTTCAAACTCGCATTTTTCTGGCTTTAGGTAGAGGTCATGTGCTGCCAGTTTGTCTAGGATCCTGTGGACGTATTGCCTGTGCCTCTGTCTGTGTTGTTCTTCTGTTTCGTGGGGGAGTTTGGCTGTGTGTATCGCTAGGTCATCCATATACACGGAAAGCCATCCTTCCCCTACTTCTGGTCTGAAGATGGTATTCATCATTATTTGGAACATTGCTGGGGAGTTGGTTAGACCGAAGAACATGACGGTGGGCTCGAAGAGGCCTTCCGGGGTGAGGAACGCTGCTTTCCACTCGTCCCCTTCTTTGATTCGGATGTTATTGTACCCCCAGCGCACGTCGAACTTAGTGAAGAGGGTACATCCACTGAGTCGGTCTATCACTTGTGGGATTAGGGGTGAGACATTCCTATTCCTTTTTGTCCATTTGTTGAGGGGTCTATAGTCCTGCACCGGCCTCAGTTTGCCATCCTTTTTCTTCACAAAGAAGAAATTGGCTGCATAGGGGGACTTTGAGACGCGGATAGTCCTCCTCTTTAGATGATCTCTGACGAATTTGTGGACCTCTTCCTTTTCCAGCTGTGTGAGAGGCAGCAGTCATCCTGGTAGTGAGGCTGGTGCTCCTGGCAGTAGCTCGATGGCATGGTCCCAGACCGTATATTGAGGAAGTCTCTGGGACTCCTCTTCACTGAATACTTTCGAATGTCTCTGGTATTCCCCTGGTACCTTTGTCTTCTCCGTTCCTTCTGCAGTGCCGATTGTGATCCTTCCTAAGAAGTACTGTGGTAATTGTCTGCTTATGGGTCGCGGTGTGTTTTTCGTTCTTGGGGTGTATCGCGCTTTCACTGCGTTTGGTGCTGAGAGGACGATGGGGAGATGGCTCATGTCGATCCACCCCTTTTTCCAGTCGATTTTAGGCTGCATGGCAGCAAACCATGGATACCCTAGGATGGCTTTATGTTCCCCTAAGTCTGACAGGAAGAATCTGTGGTTCGTCTTCTGCCCCCCTGTTTGGACTTGTAAATCAGTGTAGTACCGGAGTGACCCGCTCTTGTTTTCTGTCCCGTTGACATGGTATAGCGGTCTTGGCTTGGTTAGTTGTTTGATGGGTAGCTTTAACCACTTCGCATAGGACAGGTTCATGAAGTTTTCAGTGGCTCCTGAGTCCACTAGTGCTAGTGCTTCGGCTCTTTTCGCGATTGATCGTATGTAGAAGCGAACTGTCATTGATTTTCTATTTGACATGTATACATCGTCGCTATTGATCCGCCTGAGTAGTGCCGACCTAATCAGGCATTGGGAAAATCCTCTGAGGTTCCCATCTCCTTTGCCAGGCATTGCTGGTCTTCTATAGTCATTTTCTGGAGGTGGGTGCAGACTGTCGCCACTGAGTCTTCTTCTACGTCTCTCATCTCTTGGTCCTTGTCGAAGTCGATGAGGTTGGCTTGGTTCTTGCCATTCCACCTTGCGTTCTGAAAGGCTTGCTTGGTTTTATTGGGGCAGTTCCTCGCGAAGTGTCCCACAATGCCACAGTTGAAACAGGCATTGGCGTTGCCGATGCCTGCTACGTTGCTCTGGTTCCTCTGTCCTTGTCGCCAGTTTCCTCCTCTGCCCCTTCCTCTCCAGTTAGTAGGGGCGCGTCCTCTGCTGAGGGCCATGGGAACCGGGGTGTTTCTCATGGAGTATGGGGCGTTTGAGGTGTTATATTGGGGTCACGGCGGGGGTCTCCATTGACTGTTAAACCCTCCGCCTTAGGTCTGCCTTGGCGCAGGGAGGCCAGTTCTAAACGCTCCTCCTGTTGACAATTGCTTTCTTATGCCGTCCATGAGGGACTGTGACTGGCAAAGGGATTTAACCCTTTCCTTTGCTTCCTCGTATGTGAGAGGGGTCGGTGGTGACAACGTTTTGTCTAGGAGGTGCATTGGTAGTCCTTTAAGGAACATGTTGTAGGTTTCGTGATTGCCCACTGTGTATTGTGCCTTTCTGAGGAGGCTTTCAAATTGAGAGATATACTCGTCGAACTTGTAGTCTCTGAGTTTACAACCAAGTAGGTCGTTTCTGGCCTTCTGGGACGCTTGGGAGTCTTGGAACTGTTCCTGGAATTTGTCCAAGAATTGGTTCCACAGGTCGGGGATGTTGTCTCCGGGCATGTTTAGACCATCTAGCCATGTGCCCATATCTCTGGTCCATTGCGCCACTTCTTCGCCTTTGATAAGGGTGAGGGTGAAGGCGACTTTCTTGAATGGGGAGTTGTATCCGGCTACTCCATGGTTGACTCGTAGGTATGCTTTGACTTCTTCTATGAAAGTCGTCTGCCTTGGATCGATCTCCATTGAACACTTGTGGTAGTTGTCCCATAGCTTTGACATCTGCGGCCAATGGGATCGGTTGCTGAGGGGCAGCAGCCTGCCCTGGGCCACCTGGTCCTCCTGGGCCGCCTGGACCTCCTCCTGGGTTTCCTCCAGGGGGTCCTTTCCTCAAGGCTTGGCGCATGCCTTGTCTTATACGCTCTTCAGTAGTCAGGTTTACTTGTGCCGGTTGAGTGGATGCAGCGGTTGCTGCATGGGTAGCAGTTTGAGTCTGAGTGGTTGTCGACATGGTCTGGACGATGCTGGGCAGCGGGTTTCCTTTCGGTAGTGGTCCCAATGGGATTTCTGATGTGGGATGAAAGGTGTGGATCGGCGTGTGGGTCACTCCTGGGATCCACAGTGGTTGGCTTTCTTGTTCTGGGGTTGTCGGGGCTGTTTTCAGCTTCTCTTTGATTGGTGTTAGCCTGATCTGTTTGTCAAGCCCCTTGTCTTCTTCATCTCCAGACGATTGCTCTTCTTCCTCAGCCTCCTGCTTTGGCTGGTCGTCATCTGTGAGGTTGTAGTTGTCTAGCTTGACGTATCTTTGTCCTAGTGAATACCTCTGGTATTCTGTACTCCAATGAATGTGGTACCACCCTCCTTGGTAGTAGCAAACTTGTGGTGAGCTTTGTTTCACCCATTGATTCTCGTCTGTCAGTAGCAGGATCGGGTGTCCTCTATAGTTGTACTGATGAAACTCGTCGACTTGTTGTACTTGTGAGTTTGGTCGTCCGTATGTTGCCTCGTGCTTGTGGACGATAGTTCCCTTGAAGTCAGAACTGCTAGCCGTAGTGAAAAGAAGTTGAGTCTAATGTCACCGCCAAGGGTTTGACAGCAACAAAAGACTATAGCTAAGACTCTGTAGTGTCTTATAAGACTAGTAGAGATAGTTGGGTTCCCGCTTGCAGTGCTGCAACACTGTAGCCACCCCTTAGTGCAGAGTAGGGAGTGAAGAGTAAGTCACTGTGATTGACAAGAGACTCAACTTGCCAGTACAAGGTAGCTAAGAGTCTCTACTTATAGAGGAGGGGGATCCTAAGATCCGAAGGAGTAACAGTACTTAGTATAGCAAGGAGAAACTAGGATGCAAACTGAGAACAAGGGAACAACCAAGAAGAGAACAATGGGTGCGTCTAAAAGGAGTTGACAGTGGGTCACAAGGACCCAAGAGGTATGTGATCCCAGTGAACAATAAGGGACCACACAGGAATGGGGTGCACACCAAAAATTATAGTACAGTGCCTCAGGCGCACACAAACACAAACGGTCTAAACAGACTCCTGGCCGGTTCCACAACTTACAGGGGCGCAAGCAGTTGAATGCTTACCCCAGGCCGGTTACACCGTCCCTAATGAGTCACCCTCCAAGATGAAATGTATACTGCCTTCTCTTTCATCGGTTTCCTCATGTGTGCTATCCCCTTCTACTGGCACATGGAAGGTATGTGCAAGCATTTATGTAGTCAGTACAATGTCCAAGGATGCATTGTGCAGCCTGGAATGTGGGAACATGCCTGTATATGGCCTGGACTGGTCTTGGGTGCTTGATGCAGTGTATCAACTCGATTATATGGAACAAAAATACTGTTGACAGGGCCAAGGTCTACTGTTTCATCAGTAAGTTCTTGATTGGCTGTCCCTTGAGCACTTACTGAATAACCCCACAGTAGCCTGCATACAATGCACACTGAATGCCGCAATACCAGCTTCCTCACTTTGTATCTCCCATCGCCTCTATTGTGTCACTGCAATGAAACCTATGGTGACCACACGGGCAGAGAAGCACTGTGAGCTCGCGATTGATTTGCTCATCGGTCTTGGTATACCATTTCTTGAAATGATAATAAGTAAGTCTGCACCCATTTAACATCAACTGATTGTTAACATGAATGCAACCCAGGCACAGCTCTTTCGTTGCGCACCTATGATATATACGAGGATGTAGGGCCCGTCCTGTCTATTCACCCCATACCCATCACTTTGGCCCTCTTCTCATTGTGCCCCGTGATGATTGGTGCTGTATCTTTCGTGTATAATGGTAAGTGTCTGGCTTACTACTACCTTCGCCCTATGAGTGCTATGCTCACTGAGGACAGTCATAAGCTTTTACAAGTTGTACAAGTGCGAACACCAGCTGAAGGAGTTGATATTAATGAAGCGCAGCGAGATTTAAAGATAAGATAATGCTAAATAGATAGCGTTCAGATGTGGGGACACAATCTAGGATTATGTATTTACCTAAATAGATAGCGCTAGTACACGCGCATTAGTATCTGTAGGTAGGAATACAATAAGGAATACTCACTTCAGATGTGGGGACACAATCTGAAGTGTTACTATCATAGGAAGCGTCCTTAAGTACAGTAAAACTAGGGTAAGGAGCGTGCAATATAGGGCATAAGGCCCAGCGTAGTAGGGAGCGTTATCGTATATGAGATGTCTCTAATCATTAATCTATATTACGCGTATCGTAGCAATTCATAAGATCAATCGTGGAGTCTGATCACACTAAGCGAGGCGATCGAGGCCGATTGCCTAAATTGGTCAGATGCGTGGATACACGCTCCGATGCCGAATTGGGCATACCGACGCCGACCCGGTAAGCACCGGTCCGCCTCAAGACCTGATCCGGCTCAACATCTCCCCGTGATTAAGACATCTCCGGATCAATGAGACCAAGTCCGGAGGTGAAATCACGGAGCTTCACGTGCATGTGCGGCTTCGTGAATCCATCAGCAAGCATGTCGAGTGTGGGTGTGCGGATAAGATCGATGGTCTTGTTCTCAACATACTCGCGGATAGCGTGATGCTTGATGGCGATGTGTTTGGAGCATCTACCAGTGACAGGGTTAAGCGCGAGATCAATAGCGCCCTTGTTGTCACCATGTAGGGGAATGGGATCAGTGGTAGCGTAGCCTAACTCTGAGAGAATGCTCCGGTACCACACGGCTTGGTTTGCTGCATCAGCGAGCGCCATATACTCAGCGTGAGTTGTGCTCTGTGCTACAGTCTTCTGCTTGCACGATGTCCATGAGATAGCACCGCCAGCTAGCAAGTAGACATAGCCAGATGTGGAGTGATAGTCGTCAGCCTGATCCCCAAGACTGGAATCAGAGTAGCCATGAAGTCCATCTCCCCACAATCCATCATAGTGTAGCCTAAGATCGGAAGTGCCTCTGAGATAAGATAAGACGTACTTCGCGAGGCGTAGATGGTGAGGTGAGGGATTTGAGGCATACTGCGCGAGGCGCGAGACTGCAAAAGAGATGTCGGGGCGCATGCCAATCTGTACATAGAGGAGGCTGCCAATGATCTGCTGGAAATACTTGATCTCCGAGGCAGTGGCTTGTCCATCGTGCTGCACAAGATGCACTTCAGCGCCTGCAGGAAGGGGGGTACACGCAGAATTGGCATCCGCCATTCCGATGCGTGCAAGGATCTCCGAGATGTAACGGGATTGATCTAGCTCCAGTAACTGGATTGATCTGTCGCACTTGATCCGGACTCCGAGATAAGAGTCAATCTCGCCTAGATCAGTCATGTCATACCGGTCCACTAGCACAGATTTGATCCGCGTGATCTCCTTGATCTTATCGCCAAGCAACGTGATATCATCGACATAGAGGATTATAATGACTAGACCCTCCCCTTCTTGGTGAAGATATACATATATGCCCACATCGGAGTGCGTGCGCGTGAAGCCGAGCTCAATGAGAACTCCATGGAATAACAGATTCCATGCGCGCGAGGCTTGCTTGAGACCATAGATCGCCTTGATCAGAAGGCAAACTTTAGTTGGGTGGTCAGGATCGATGAAACCTTTGGGTTGCTCCATAAAGATCTCCTCGTCCAGTGTGCCATTGAGGAACGCCGACTTGACGTCCATCTGGTGGATCTCCCAATCCTCTAGCGCGGCCAACGCTAGTAGTAGTCACAAGGACTCAAATCTGGCAACTGGAGAGAAGGTTTCATCATAATCTATACCCTGTATTTGTGTGAACCCTTTTGCTACCAACCGCGCGCGAAAGCGTCCATCTGCTTTGCACTTGAATACCCATTTAGACTTGATGGCCTTGCGGCCCGGCGGCAAGTCGACGAGCTTCCATGTTCCATTTTTGGCAAGCGCATCCATTTCATATTGACACGCGCGCTGCCATTCATCGGCTAAGTCTGATCGCATCGCTTCCTTGTAAGTGAGTGGATCTTGATATTCAGCAGCTGCCAAGAGTGCCGAGTGCCCAAGTTGCCCAGTTGCGGGATTGTGTTCCACGTTATCCAGCCCAAAGTACTTAGGATTCTTTGGTGGATTATCCCAGAGGCGACGACCCTCCTCGACCGGAGGAGGTCCTGCTGGGGGCCCGAACAAGGGACCCGGCAGCGAGGAGTGCAGGCGCGTCGGAGGATCTCTCCAGACGCGCGTGGCGCGAGGGCAGGCAGGGGGCGAGGATGCTGGTGGATGGGAAGGAGGAGTGTGGAAGACTGTGCTATCACGAGTTAGTGGAACAGAGGGATTCGGGGGTGTGCGCGGTGGTTCGGGGCTGACGCGCAGAGGCGTCGGACTGCCCCGAGAAGGTGCGGGACCATCCGGTTCACGCGAGGGGATAGGGACTGTGACCGGTCCATCAAGGACCAAGGGTTGCGGAGGCGGAGCGTGCGGCGTGCTGCTCGCCTTCGCTGGAAAGGAGCTCTCGTCGAATGTCACATCGCAAGACAAGACAATCGCCCGGGTATCTGAATTCCATAGCCGGTAACCCTTTGAACCCGGCGCATACCCGACAAGTGTCATCTCGATCGACCGGGGATCGAGCTTCCGACGCTTGTCCTCAGGCACATGTACATATGCCTTACATCTGAAGACATGAAAGTAGAAGATGTCCGGAACATGTCCGGCACTCCATAGCTCGTGTGGGGTCCGCCACCCAAGAACGCGTGTGGGAGTCCAATTGTATGTATGCACTGCAGTATCCGCTGCGAACTCCCAGAAGCCGAGGGACAAGCCAGCGCTGTGTAGCATAGAGCGCGCTTTGTCTAAGATAGTGCGATTCCATCGCTCGGCTACACCATTGTCACCGGTCGATACCGTGACCTTAGTGAAGGTTGAAGCAACAAGTCGAACGCTCGCAAGTCCCACTTGCGAGGAAAGGTAAACAAGCCACGAATCTCCCCCTGGGGTGACTAGGTCACAAACGCTGTATTCTCCTAGACAAGGAGACATACAGGATGGACAGGAGACTCGACTTAGAGAGTCTCTAGCCCAGCGCCTAATGCGCTTATATACCTCGGCCTTAAGGGCCGGTAGTCCGAACTATGGTACAGTAATGCGACAGTAGTAAGCGTACAGTAATCAAGAACAATAAGGGAGAACAATCAGTAAGCGACTAAGCTACTCACAAAGCAGAAGTCCTAATCCAGCGCACTGACTAAAGCGCTGACTGATGCTGTTGTGGACTTGTACCTGTACCATTATTTTCTCCGGACTGGTTCTGCTTACATCATGCTCTCCTT
>QLOT01004587.1:0-11712 GCA_003313875.1 Russula aff. compacta | reverse complement strand
AAACGTCGGCTGGCGAGACTGCGCGATGGTCCCGAACGCCATGCCGATGAGACCGTCGTTCGGCTGCTTGCTGAACTCGACCGACTTGTTGCTCACAGACCCAAACGCTTGATTCGCGACGGTCAAGCCAGCAATCGACACGGTATCCGTCGCCACTTTGCCCGAGACTTTACCTGTCCCCTTTTGGTCGTCGCAGATTTAGAAAGAAAGAAAAAATGTCCAAAGAAAGCAGACGGAGGGGAGGAGGGAAAAAAACCAAGTTAGAACCCTGTCAGGAAACTCGAACTGCGCGTGTGGGGTAAAGATGATGACCTACATAGGTAATGGAGAATTCCTGGTTAGTCGGGCGAAAGGTCGAACTACGAGCCGCTTCGAACCGGTGACCATAGCATTTCCCACAAGCTGAGGGAACCCAAAGGTCTGCCGAGCCCGTGTCAACGTCGACGGTGAGCGTCTGTGGAGGCGTTCCAAAATGAGCAGGACCGTAGTAGAGGATGTCGAGGGCGCCAGAGGTCTCGTCCAGTAATGGCAACTGCCCAGTCCCGGCAGCGCTCGCGGCCTCAAAAGCAAATGACACAGAGAAGCCAGATCTGGCGGGATGGGATGACGTTGATTCGGGTTGGGAATCTGTGCCGGTCAGGTCATCATGAGCGTCAGATCCGACGAGGCCCGCTTCGTGTCTCTGTCCGCCCATCGGAAGCTCAGTGTCCGCGTTCGACGGTGGTGGTGGTGGCGAGGGGACGGGAGACTCGGAGGACTCAGGACCAGCGAGGGAAGAAGAATAATGATCAGCCAGCCTGATGATGTCATCTGGGTTGAGACCGATGCCGGAGAAATACTTGGACGCGTGGGCATATTTGAGAAGTACGGTGTGCGTTTCCTTCTCCTAAAAAAGTCGAGGGTCAGTGGATCCATAAATAAAACAAAAAGTGGAAGGAAGTAACCGCATAGCTCGAGTCAAAAATTCCTATAGTTTTAGGAGTACCCACGGAAGATCCTGGTAGTGGTAGTAACGGCCTGTTTTGTTCGGATAAGTAGACAGAGATAACAAATCTCTATTGTAACATGCGCACCCGTATCCATGGTTCAAGTCACGTGTGGGGAACGCATTGGCAAAGCCCATGGTCAAGACCAAGAACATAAACGTGAGTATGGACTTTCGGGATAACATCGCCAATAAGAGGAGACGGCCCAGATAAGAGGGGAGGGCATATTTTGTTTCTTTTAAAGTGCGATGTTGCGGTTTGGACGGGCTGTTCGCCAAGGATGGTTCAGGCTGGTTTCAGAGTCTTATCGCGATTGTGGGAGTGAAATAGGCTGTCAAGGCAAAATCGAATTGTATCAATAGATAAAAATAGACGCTCCAGAGCAGTGATACCATAACAACAGCGTGCTATGGTAATTTACCCCAGGAGGCATCCCGTTCGAACTTTGGGATTGGGATTTATAACACCGCTGAGTCTTACAGTACCTGAATGCGTGGGAAATGACAAAACCATTCCCACACACCGAGAAGAGGAAAACTGCTGTCCCCAACTGGTCGTGCAATTCTCTTGATGACACTCACGCGAGTCCCCATCTGGCCCCTCTAGTCGAGTTGTCGTCGCTTCACCAGGAAGAAGCGAAGCGAATCTTCATTCTATGGTGTTGAGTGATATCTACGCCAGTACCCGCCCAGCCCACCCTATTTAAAGAGGCCCGACTATCAGCCCACGGCATTTGTCCCGCGTCCTTTCTCAGTCCCTCTTCGTACTCGGCATCTTGATTTAAGCCATGTGCGCGTGTTTTCCTCGCCTCTCTCTCGCTCGATAGCGGGTCGGTGACGACGACTCATCTGGCTCTGACTGGATATTGGGATTCCCTGAGAACGACCTGAGCACTGACCGCCTAAATTACGCAGAGGCTCGACAAAAAGGGGTTTAGCGCGCACTCTTGCGTTTTTCTCGAACATCTTCCTTTGGTAGGCTAAATCAAGTATCAGAAAGACGGCTCGGTATTTTATAATAAGAGTACGCACAGTACAAAACATCGCCTGCACGTGTGCGAGTACAGCATCCTCATCTATCTACTCAGGGAGGGGGGGATTTTAGTCACATTATAGCCATGCTCAGCATCGAGCCTATGCTTCGTCTGCGCCACTTGGTCCGCCGCCGCTTTAACGAAGAGCTTCGCAGGACCGTGGGTGGCCTTGTGGAGAAATTGATATAATCCAAGGTATCTTCTCCGCCTTCTTTTACTTTTTGCATCACTGACACGCGCGGCTCTCGTGTAGGTGTATAAACACAGAATCACTCCTCCATTGACACGTTCGGGTCCCCCGTTTCTGAGTACAATAGAACTAACCTTCCCCGCCTGCGATGCTGAATTCCATGTTTCACCGGAAGCAAATCTACGTACTTACGGCCCTGAGTTTTTTTTTATTTACAATTCGGTGGAAGATTCTACGTCATGCCCAAAGCTCTCATACAGCCGGCATCCAGGTCTCTACACATGCACAGTTTCAAGGTTCGATGTCATTAGCTATGAGTACGAAAGGATAACGCGGAAGAAAGAAACTGAACCTTTATAGCCACCCAACGATCAAAGCATCTGTCCTGCACCCCAAATTAACTAATCGATAACTGAGCGTAGGGGTGGAGAACAGAAGGTCAACGATGTTGTTCTCAAGCTAACCAGATTTCGCGGAAGAAGACGGCGTGGGGGAATTTGAGCTTGATGCGTTGTAGAGGCCCAAGGATATTACTATCACCGTCCCAGATGCAAGCACCTGAGTCTCCTTTGACCGAGAACACGCTGGAATTTTTGTCCTAGTTATAGATTCCCAGCTCCATGGACTGGACACCAAGTTCATTGCATAAGAATGACTTAGGCCTGCGTAGCGCCCAAAAGTAAGGCCAGTCTTGGTACTCGACAACAGTCCGGGATCTTGAGCTTCCAACCCTCAGGATACTTAAACGCGATCCTACTATTACCATACCCCGGGGATAAAAATACGCTGTGACTTTCCCGGGAGGAATGGCAGTTCCTCAATGAGGTTGTTTTTGTTAGGCCAAGTAGATATAAGAAAATGTGTCAAAACGCATCTAAATCAACCATTGTGCCCTCGGACTGGGGTCTGAACTTTGTCTCATCAAGCTCGAAAGCCCCCAAATCTCGTGTTCGACCCTCGATGTCGATCGACGGTTATGGCTTTGGCATAACGAAGGTGGCCAATGTCGCAGAGCCCAAAGGTCGCTCCATTGAGTCTTGACTTTGTGATAAAACGCCTCAAGCTTGGCGATTGATTCATTCTCCTTGGCCAACTGCCCATGAATTTCAGTGAGTTCTTCCGCTTCCTCCTTGTCCAGGTTCCCCTTCTACTCTAATTTGACGATTTCCCTGGTGTAGAGGTCGACGAGCATGCCGGGATCACCAATCAGGGCTCTGATATCATCGAGGCCCTGCTGGAAGCGATGCTCTCCGTTAACTCGAACGTACTGCTTTGGTGGCAGTTGCTGACAGCTAAAACCTTATCGCTAGGCTTTCCATGGTGGAAGTAGAAAGTAAGGCTACCCTGAGAATCTTCCTCCTCCATCTCCTTCGCAGCAAGGGGCACGTTAAGAGCAGGAGTGAATATACGACGGACGTAGGCAGTAGTATTGATGTTGCCTACAACACGCATGAAAGGTGGACCTGCTAGCTTCGACGGGGTCGCCTCGCGGCATTGAGTTCTACCACAGCACCCTCGACTACGTTCTGTCCGTAGAACAGCAAGAATATCTTGGGAAACCTCGTAGGCGGTATTCACCAGGTCCCAGATCTGGGGACCGACAGTACCCCAGACCCCATTGAGCGGGGTGTTGTGTACTCCAATAACCGACTTAAGTAGGGAGATAGGCGGATCTGCCTAGGGACACGGAAGGATTCGTAGAGAAATCAGAACGGTAAAGAAGATCTGGGTGGTGGCCATTAGGGGCTATGCCATTGCGGTAGCTTGTCCTTTCGTAGTCTGAGAGAGTATACGTGGCAACAACAGTGGTATCGCTGTTGCGAGGCGAGGGTTAGTGCCGACAGAGAAGATACATCGCTTAGGGTCGGAGAGGCGGTAGGGACGGATGAGGTAGTAGTCTTCCGCTGGCCAGCATATTCAATACACCCGGGAACGAAAAGAGAAATGTCTGAATGAACGGTGGTAAGTGTGATATAGACGCAGAAAGAAAATAAGGGAGCCGCTCAGAAGGTTTGGGTGTCCCCTCATTGTCTCGATCGTCTTTTGGAGGAATTGAGAAGTGTCCTCATGGGAGTATAAATGCGTAAAAAGACTGATGAATTTGGGCATGAATGCGCGGTAGTGAACTTGACGTGGGTGACGAGCCGCACAAGGATGGGAGGGGGTATATACGAGCAACGTCAAATCCAGGCATGGATACATGCCCGCGGTGTTTTAGCTTAAAGGTGGGCCAGTATCACGGTGACATCCGATTCCATAGACTGTTGACATGCACAGGGAACCGTGTGACTGCCCCCAACACTAGTGGCACAGTCCCCGAAGTGGCTAGGGAGCCTTCAGTCAGAGTCAGATGAGGAAACAAACAAGGATTGATCAATGGCGGTGTCCACCCCACAATGTGAATGTAGAACGTCCGGCGGCAATGCTATACCAGATACGGAAAGGACACGGTTTCGGACCGCGGTCTGTCTCGGAGTTGCTTTAAAATTACTGTAAATTTACGTTTACTTTTCGGTTATCTCGCTTCTTCTCCGCGCGTTCGGCTGCCCGTTCAACCGAACCCGAAAATGGCCAACTTGGTCTTCATGCTGCCTTCGTGCCCTAAATAACACCTCATCTCACCACACCAAGTTCCCCCCACCTGGCCAATTTTTTTACTTCAGTCATCATCTTATGGGCTCTACTCCTTCCAAGCCAGTTCAGCACGTCAAAGCCGAGAGCGTCGACGAGAAACGGGACGAGCCTCCACCTCCACCCTTCGTCTCCTGTGCCCCCATCTCGGCTGACGGTTCGCTGTCTCTGAAGAGCGTTTCCAACTGGGAGGCCGCCGCCGCCGCGTCCCCAAAGACTCGGCTGGCACGCGCGATTCTCCCCCATACGAACTTGAAAAGTGCCCTCGTTCGCCGCGACGCGATCATCGCGGATGCGCACGTCTTCAACCTCGAATTGGACTTCAAGACTGGCCCCGTCACGGACCAGAAGAGCAGCGGCCGCTGCTGGATTTTCGCAACGACAAACGTGCTCCGGTACGAGATCATGATGAAGCTCAACCTGAAGGAATTCCAGCTATCCCAGGTCCGCCCCCCACCATATAGACAGACAACCTGACCATTACTGAGGATATCTTGTAGTCGTACCTATTTTTCTGGGATAAACTCAACAAGGCCAATTATTACCTTGAGCTGTCGATCCAGGAAGCCAGCCGTCCACTCGATGATCGCCTCATCAGTCACCTCGCCGGTGATCTAATCAGCGACGGTGGCCAGTGGGACATGGTCGTCAACTTGCTTGAGGTGACGAATCGTGTTTACTTGAAAGGGTTGCATTGACAGAGATTTTCTGTTTTCTGTGATAGAACTATGGCGTGATTCCACAACCCATTTACCCTGAATCTACTCACTCTTCGTCAACTGGGTCATTGAACACGCTCCTCAAGACTAAGCTCCGCGAACACGCTCTCGTCTTGCGTGAGCTCTCTTCCTCGCTACGCGGCACAGGGCAACTCGCCGAGGGTGAAATCATCGCTGCGCTTCGCTCCAAGAAGGAAGAACTTTTGAGCGAGGTTTATAGCGTGATGAGCGCGACCCTGGGCGTCCCTCCTCAACCGGATGATCAATTTGTCTGGGATTACTATGACAAGGACGGGAAGGCTGGGCGATGGGAGGGTAGCGCAAAGCAGTTCTATGCGGTTCGTTCGCCAATGTTCCCATTTTGCGAGGAATTTTTATGTTGTTTTTTTTTCCTTTTAGGCATTCTCAAATAAGCAATACCCAGCCTCCGACTCTTTCTCCCTAATCAATGACCCCCGCAATGCCTATTCAAAGCTTTATTCCGTAGACAAACTCGGCAATGTCTGGGGTGGAAGACCTGTCCTCTGTTCGTCCAGAAAGCCATTCGTCGTTGTCGTGGCTGACAAATGCTTAGACGTTAACACGGAAATCGAGAATTTAAAGAACGCTGTCGTAAAGGTATACTTTATGTTGTTATTGCGTACTCTACGACCGCTGGAAGGCTGATCATTTTGTTCTAGTCACTGAAAGCCGGTCAGGCTGTCTTTTTTGGCTGCGACGTTGGTCAATTCTCGGAAGGCAGCTCTGGAATCTTGGATACAAAGTTGTTTGAGTATGAGGTAAGCATCCGCTCTGATTTAAAATCTCTTGCTATGAATGATAATTGTACTACTCTTGAAAGAATGCCTTTGACATTTCACTTTCACTTTCGAAAGCCGATCGCTTGCGTACTTACGAGTCGGCGATGACCCACGCAATGGTCATCTCCGGTGTCCACCTTGACCCCCAAAGTGGGAAACCGCTGCGTTACAAAGTAGAGAATTCGTGGGGCGCGAATAGCGGAGAAAAGGGCTTCTTTGTGATGACCGATCGGTGGTTTGACGAGTAAAGTCTATCCACGTTGCAACCCTTTCGCCAAATTCCTGATTTCTTTCTTTCTGCAGATTCGTGTACCAGGTGGTGGTGGCCAAGACTCTGGCCCCCAAGGAGCTTGTTAAAGTGTTCGAGAGTGACGATAAGGTCGTTCTTCCACCTTGGGATCCCTTGGTGAGCCGTCAAGCTTAATCTGTGTCATCTTGCTTCTGAGCAGCATATTTCTTGTAGGGTTCACTTGCCTGAAGTGTTACCCCCTGAATGTCATGGACGTTTAACGGCGTATATTTTGTGTTATCTGCGGCACGGCCGCTTTTCATTCTTTTACCGAGGTGAAGAGGTGATTTAGCTGTGGGGAGGTTTCTTGATCTCCTACGTTAGGGTCAAAGTTTGCTCCATAGAATCATAAATGAAGAGAGTTATTGCCGATCATCTGATGATGCGGGCATGGCATGACGCCCTCATCAACTTGGTGCACACTCACTTTTGCAACAACTCCATTTGGCAATTGTATGGTTCCGTCCCTTTCTTTATTATTTTCGATTTTAGCTCCTCTCCATCCTCACCGCCACTCCCTTTTGTCTTGCTCCCGGTCCTGCCTCCTGCTATCCGGCCATGCGACCTCGTCACAGTACCACCCAGCGCCTAGCCGTTGATCTGGTAACTCTTTCCTTCCTCCCTACTTCAGAAGGACTTGCCTTCGCCTAGAAGACCAGCCGCGGCGTGCAGTTCCTCATCGCTGAACAGAAATATTTCTAGAGAAAATGCTGGTCAGTGTGGAACATTTCAGGGAAAAGACGGTGAGACTCACTCGGAGGATCCATAGTCCGCAGAAAGAGATAAAGTGGTTTGAGGATGAGAAAAAACAAAGAGCCTCCTCTTATATTCCGGAACACAACTGCAGAGATTATGACGTGATCGGTTACATAAGTAGAAGACACCACAAGCAAAAACTCGACGTGTGATGATGTTACGAAGGTGAGAATATGGTAGAATCTGTAACGGACGACTCGACAGATGGGTGAATAGCGATCCACTGGCCTAGCGAAGCCATGTTGGGGATCAATCGATCAATCCGTATCATCTTTACACAGTTGTTACCAAGCGTATTTCTCGATGCTCTGCCTGAGGCCTGAGGGTCAGTGAATTCAAATGGAACCGTAGAGTTGGTAGAAATTTTGAGGAACTTGAGAAGCTCCCAGGAGGTAGGACATGTTGACAGCGACAAAGTTTATCAAGAACGCGAAAGGCACAGGTACCGATATGTAACATCCATCCAAGGTATCATGAATATGCATGGATGCATGAATAAGAGGGCCCGACTCCCGTAATACTATCAACCGCCTGCTTCAAGACTGAGATGTCGGCAGAGTGACAGCGAAACTTGAAATGGGCGCAACAGGTGCGGGTCCTTGGACGAGCTTTCGATGACGTACGAATGAGTGAAATGTGGCGATATTAATAGCACCACCCAGTGAGTGGATGTGGGCAGGGTTATTTGCATTTTGACGGAGAACCGATGCCGAGGAAGAAAACGCGGGATATCTGGGTGATGATTTTCTCCGAGAAATGAAACGGGGGTATTGGATTACCGTGTTTGGGCAAGGATTTACGGCACCGCTTACGGTTAACCATGTGTGCGCCACATGCTCGCAGGCTTCCCTGGCTTCCCTTCGATCGATTCAAGCCATCGCGCATTGATATGAATGCCAAAATGCGGACTAGTCCCTGTGAGCCGCGTCCGACCTCGGTTGAATGACGGTTTAATAACTGACCGGCCTGGTTGGCATCTTCCAGCCAAACTGCCCAGGTCCACGCCCACTGCAGCCCTGATACGGCTCGCTCTGGTCCTCTCATTCGCCCTATTCCTCTCTCTCCTTTACACCCTTGCATCTCTCAAAAACTACACTCCTTTGATACCTCTCAACCATGCGTACTGGCTATGCCTTCCTCGCCGTCCTTTCTCTCTCCCTCACACAATATACTAGCGCAAACCTCTACTGTCTCAAGGACCAGTGGATCGGCAAGGACTTCTTCCAGGGCTGGAACTGGGAGACCGAGAACGACCCTACCCACGGCCGTGTTAACTACCTGAGCCAAGCCGATGCCATCAGCAACAATCTGACATATGGTAAGTTCTTCGCTCTTCGCTCCTCGCCGTTCCAGTCGGTTCGACCAACCTTTTCTTTAGCGAACGGTAATAAATTCGTTATGCGCGCGGATGATGTCTCCATGGTTAGCACCACCGCGCGTGGGCGCAACAGCAACCGCATCTCTTCGCAGAATGCATATAGCGACGCTGTAATCGTGCTCGACTTGGCCCACATGCCTCAGGGCTGTTCCACCTGGCCTGCCTTTTGGACTTTGAGCCAAGCAGGTCCGTGGCCTAACGGCGGTGAAATCGACATCATCGAAGGCATACTCCTCGTCTCTCTCGTCTCCCTTCTGGCTCACTCACGCGTGCTTCTTCTCGTGCAGGTGTCAATTTGAACGCTGTCAATCAGGCTACTTTGCATACTACCCCAAACTGCGTAATGCCCCCCGATACCCTGCGGCCGCAGACTGGGTTAGTGTCCAGTTTGGGAACACGCACAGACCCTAATTCCACTTTTTTTTTCCCCTAAACAAATGCGATAGAACTACCACCAGCACCAATTGCGACACTGCCGCTAACTTCAACGAGGGGTGCGGTGTCTCCTTCACCAATAGTGGGCCCAACTATGGCGCGCAATTCAACCTCAATGGTGGCGGATACTGGGCCATGTCGAAATCCCAGTATACAGGTATTCAGGTCTGGTTCTGGCCGCGAAACAGCCCCAACATCCCACCGGAGATACGTGAGGGGGCAGAAGTGCTCACCCCGAACCCCACTTGGGGCGCACCGGCTGCAAACTTCCCTATGTATCCGAACTATTGCGACTACAGTTCACATTTTAACGCGCACATCATGGTATTCGACCTGACATTCTGCGTAAGCGCCCTCTTTTACTTGCCTTCTACTTTTTCCTCGAGCACAACTGACGCGCTTTCCTTTTGCACAGGGTGATTGGGCTGGCGCTGTTTGGCCCACATCTGGTTGTGGCACAGGCACCTGCGAGAACTGTAAGCATCAGCTGGCGTACGATGGCCAATGTCGAATTTATCAACTTACTTCCGTCAGATGTCAACAATAACCCGTCCGCCTTTCGCGAGGCCTACTGGGAGATCAATAGCTTGCGCGTATACACCCTGCAGTAGTGTTGATGACCCTCTGTTATTTGGACCCTTGTGGCTGCCGAACGGATTTATAATGTTTCGCCGTTTGCTTTATGTTTTCCTCGCTCTTGTACATGTAACACGGTGCTATTTTGGTTTGCTTAATAGAATTTCCCTTCTCAGATCGATAAAGCTTCTTTTGTGGTAGTTCATGGTAATGTTGTATGGCATTTTCTCTCATTCGTTCGTTCGCTAAGCAGGGAGACGCGCTTGCGGTAACCAACGAGGACCAGCTGTTCTGCGGAGTCCTGCTTCACACACCCCACTTGGAGAGCTACACAGTACACATTACCTCTATAATAATGAAAGTCCGATGAAAGAAAAAAAAGTCTGCTCCTAATGTCGCGGCCGCGTTGTGCTTCAGTACTTCAGTAGCTTCCGAGTAGGTCCTTTGTTTTATAATATATATCATGATATGACGGCGCTTGCGCTGCGCCACGTCCACATATGCTACGGAGGAACAGCCCCTTCAACTCAAAATCTGAGTTTTTTTAATCCAGGGATTACATCATTATCATCACTGCCTTGGTAGATCGGTGCAGATCTCGGATGCAATGGCGGCTCGATGTAGAATAACTTACTGTATGACTGTACCTATTAGATAAGATAGTTAAGCATGACGGCGCGTGTGGCTGGGCTGCATACCAGTGAATTACCAGTGATCCATTCTGAACAAAGCGATCTCTCCCGGCTGGCCCCTACTTTACTTAGGACTCAGGCTTGTCCGCGATATCTGAGGCCTCTGAGGGGTCACGGTGCATCACGCTGTGAATGACCTCCCCCATGCATGCTTAAGAAAATACCAGGGATAAAGGTACTTGCTGAATATAACAGAGATGACGATAGATATATTTCAACTAGCTAAAACGGAAACAGACAGGAATAGCGTAGGTAGCGACCGGAAAAAAAAGTGTCAGAAAACGGAGAAAAGTACAAATCAAGCAAAATAGGTGGGGAGGTAGTAGGTATCGCTAGTTTGAGATCGAGAGCTCGTATTGAAGAGGTCGTAAAAGATAGAGAAAACAAAAAGATCACATCCAAATTGCAAACACACCAACAAACAAGATTCATTCGCTCTACATCCCCCCCCCCCTCCTCACAGGCCCATAAATGAAGATATAGATGGTGCAATAGATCCGTGCCGTTGATGTTCCCACAATTTGGCTTTCGAGCGAACTTCGATGTTCTCAAACGGCGCTGGTTGAGATAGTTGGACGCAATCGCGTGTGCTCAAAAAGAGCAGTTCGAAAAAGAATGCTGCTGCTGCACGACGAGTCGCCTAGTAGCCCCAGATGATGTCATTAGAAAGCATATACATCAGTAAGCGTAAAAAGAAATGTACCTTTGTTGCCATGTGGTTGAAACTCATCACCTTCTCCTCCTCACCCTCCACCGGTTCCAGTTCCTTTCGGATGATGCCGAGGGCGCGGACCGTGTTCTTGCTGTAACCCTTCCCGTCCGTGCTCGTGCCTGCGCTGTCCGCTTCCGATACCTGACTGGAACCCTTCATGTCAAACGCCACTATGGGACATTCAAGATCGGCGTAGGTTTCTTCGCCCTCTTCCAATGCAGGGGTGCTCGCCCGGGAGATGCGAGTGAGTTCCGATGGCGCGGCTGACTTCTCACGGATGAGCTCCACGGGTGGCAGATCCTCTTTGCCAACGTCCATCTGGAAGTCCTCCATGCCAAGCCCGGTGTTGTCAAACTCGAACCCTGGGCCTACGCTCTCACGCCCGAGCACTTCGCTACCAACGCCCTGACTCGGTGCGAGACTGGCGCGCCGCGCCTGTCCGGGCTCGCCTTCGTCCTCGGGTGGAACGTTACCCTCGCCCTCCGGTTCAATCCGCGCCCGCTTGCTTGGCGGTT
>QLOT01004574.1:0-11045 GCA_003313875.1 Russula aff. compacta | reverse complement strand
CGGTGACATTAGACTCAACTTTGTTCAAAACGGCTAGCAGCAGCCAGAAGAAGGCCTACAGAGCAATCATCCTTGCACCAGAAGAAGCGGGTATAACAAGACCCAATACCCTCGTAGCGGTCCTAGGCACCACACATCCGAAGAATAGGAGAGGACACACCATCGCACTAGTGTGCAAAGATAGTAACAAGAAGATCGAACCAAATCTCAAACAAGTGTGTCTATATCAAAGACGGTGGATAGCAATCCAGTGGAATTCGCTAAACCAGTGGTACGAGACCACAGAACAGCTTAACGTGCTACACAAGTACGACTCCACCAGCCAAGAAGGCGACAGTGATATTTCCAACCAAGGCTCTGAAGACGAAGAAGAACCAGAAGAACCAGAGCAAGAAATCGACACCCAGATCAGACAAGCACCCGTTGACCCAGAAATCAGGAATAGTCCCCTAACACCAGTGTTCCACACGCTATCCCCAATAACCGAAGAACCAACCATGACGACCCAAACCCAGACAACCGTAGCATTCACATCCTCGACCCCAACCTCGGTCCACATTCCATCCTCATCCGAAGGACCAGGAGGGCAAGGCACAGATAGAGCGCGACGCATCACAGAAGGACTTCGACAGGCCCTTAGACGCACAGGACCCCCTAGAGGAGGTGGATTGGGCCCAGGAGGCCCTGGTAGACCACCAGGAGGAGGACAGCCAGCCGGCGGTCCTCCACCAGCCGGACAACAACCAGTACCGGTCGCAGCAGAGGTCAAGGCCATGGGAGGATTGCCCCAGATATTCCATGGCGATCGCTCCAAGGCAGATGACTTCATCGAAGAAGTCAAAGGATATCTACGCCTCAATTCCGATGTGGCCAGATACAACTCCCCTTACAAGAAAGTCACATTCACTCTCACCCTTATCAAAGGCGAAGAACCAGCCCAATGGGTTAGAGACATGGGAGCTTGGCTCGATGCACTCAACCCAGTGGCAGACAACATCGAAGCACTATGGGATCAGTTTCTAGTGGAATTCAGAGAGCAATTCCAGGACACTCAGGCCTCCCAACGCGCCAGGATCAAGCTCGAGAACTGCAATATGAGGAACAATGACTACGATGCCTATGTAGCCGAATTTGAAGGGCTGGCCCGAAAAGCCGACTACACCCAAGGCAATCAGGAAACGTTCAATATGTTCCTCAAAGGACTACCAGAATCCATCTTGCGGGATACTCTCAAACCTCCTTTCCCTGTGGACTACCAATCCCTCAAGGAACGAGTTAAACACCTAGCGCAGGGAAAGTCCCTAATCGAAGGGATATTAAGGCACCAAGGATACCAAGGAGGAGGCAACACCTATCAGCGGCTCAACAACCCCATCAGACGACCATTCTTCACCAGACCTGGAAACTATCAAGGAGGACAGATAAGCCGACCAGTCTACAACTCCTCCACTGCACCCCCATCCATGAACAACGTCCCAGTCCCAATGGACATAGGAAGAGGCCGTGCCCCCACCAATTGGCGCAATAGGAACCAAGGCAATTGGCGACAAAGACCACAAATGAACAACCGGAACCCCCAAGGCCAAGTCGCCCAGGGAACAGGAAATAATGCCTGTTTCACCTGTGGCAAGATAGGACATTTCGCGCGCAATTGCCCACAAAGGGACACCACCAAGAAACGAGTCAACTATATGGACTTTGACCCAGAAGAAGAAGAGGACCTACCAGGACCAGCAATGAACGACACTGTAGCCACAGTGCGTGCACACCTGGAAAGGATGTCGATGGCGGAGAAAGAACGCCTTGCCCATGAGATGGGCGTAACTGAGGATTTTCCCACTGCCTGATCAGAGCGGCACTGATTAGGCGAAGCAACAGTGATAATGTGTACATATCTGCTCGGAAATCGATGACTGTTCGATTCTATGCGCATTCAATCACGAAAAGAGCCGACGGAATAGCCCTCATTGACTCAGGGGCTACAGAAAACTTCATGAACCTGCAGTATGCGAAATGGCTTCGACTACCCATCAAGCAACTGGAGAAACCAAGACCACTATACAACGTCGACGGAACAGAGAACAAAAGCGGCAGTCTCAAGTATTACACAGACCTAGAAATCCAGACGGGGACCCAACGCACCAAACATCGATTCTTCCTGTCAGACCTAGGGGAACACAAGGCGATACTAGGCTACCCCTGGTTTGCTGCTACCCAACCCAAGATTGACTGGAAACAAGGATGGATCGACACCACCCAACTGCCGATTGTCCTCAGAGCCCCTAATGCACACAAGGCCCGATTTGTCCCTAGAACAAAGAACGTTCCTCGACCACTCTCCAGAGACCAATACTTTGTTGGGAAGGTCACACTCAACACCCCAGAAACCACCGACGTCCCAAAAGTCCCAGAAGAATACCAGAGGCATGCCAAGGTATTCAGTGAACAAGAATCACAACGACTCCCACAATACACAATATGGGACCATGCTATCGAGCTCTTACCTGGTGCCCCCTCCACACTACCAGGACGACTCTACCCCCTTACCCAGGAAGAGAAACTGGAGGCCCACAAGTTTGTGCAGGAGCACCTGTCCAGGGGCACTATTCGGAACTCCAAATCCCCCTATGCGGCCAGCTTCTTCTTTGTCAAAAAGAAGGATGGCAAGTTGCGACCCATACAGGATTATCGACCTATCAACAAATGGACTAAACGAAACCGCAATGTCTCCCCTCTCATTCCCCAGGTAATCAACCGGCTCAGTGGATGCACACTCTTCACCAAGTTCGATGTCCGATGGGGGTACAACAATGTTCGCATCAAAGAAGGCGACAAATGGAAAGCCACCTTCCTCACTCCAGAAGGGTTGTTCGAACCCACGGTTATGTTCTTTGGCCTCACCAACTCCCCTGCAACCTTCCAAATGATGATGAACACCATCTTCCGAAGTGAAGTAGGCCAAGGATGGTTCTCTGTCTATATGGATGACTTGGCCATCCACACAGCCTGATACCCACATGAAACGGAGGCCCAACATGTACAACAACACCGGAACTATGTGCACAGCATATTGACAAACTGGAACAGAATGACCTCTACCTCAAGCCGGAGAAATGCGAGTTCGAACAAAAGGAGATTGAATACCTTGGAGTTATCGTAGGCAACAACCAGCTCAAAATGCACCCAAAGAAGCTCCAAGGCGTCGCCGACTGGACCCCCCCAAGAAACCCTATGGATGTACGAAAATTCCTGGGTTTCACTGGTTACTATCGCTACTTCGTTCCCAACTACTCTGGTATTGCTCGACCTCTCCTGGACTTGACTAAGAAGGCTACTGTCTGGCACTGGACACCTGCCCACCAACGCGCTTTTGAGGACCTTAAAACTCGCATGTGTAGCAGTCCAGTCCTCAATCAACCGGACTTCGACAAACGCTTTGTGCTCCAGGTTGATGCCTCTGCTTACGGCGTGGGCGCCGTACTCTTGCAGGAGGGAGAACATACCACCCCTACACTAGCCAAATGTCACAAACCAATCCTTCACCCCATTGCCTACTACTCAGCCACCTTCACACCCACTGAACGAAACTACGACATCTATGAGCGAGAACTATTGGCAATAATGAAGGCTCTAGCTCACTGGCGACATTACTTGGGATGGACCAAGATACCCTTTATTATCCGCACTGATCATGCCAACTTGCAGTACTGGAAGTCCCCAAGGAACCTAAACTGACGGACAGCCAGGTGGCATGCAGATCTACAAGAATACAACTACGAACTGGAATACATACCTGGAAAAACTAACACCACTGCTGATGCGTTATCCCGACCCCCAGGAGTGGATCAAGGAGCAGAAGACAATAAAGATATCATCCTGATACCCCCACACCGAATACGAGCCACCACCACTGCCCAAGGGCAAACCATTGTGCCAAATGTTAAGGAGGTCAAGCGAGCAATTGTCAGCAAGGTTCACGACACACCTACGGCGGGACACCCTGGGAGAGACGAGACATTGCGAAAGGTGCAACAGACCCACTGGTGGCCAGGAATGAAGACATGGATCGCAGACTATATCAAGGGATGTGCAGTATGCCAACAGACGAAGATAATCACCCACCGGAAACACACCCCTTTATATCGCATCCCCACCGAGGAACACACCCTACCATTCAGGACAGTGGCAATGGACCTGATCACCGGACTTCCCCCACACAGAGGAACTGACGCCATCCTTACCATTGTAGACCATGGGTGCTCGAGAGCGGCAGTGTTCCTACCATGCTCCACAACCATAATGGGTCTAGGGATTGCTCAACTATACCTGGACAATATCTATCGATGGTTTGGACTCCCCACTAAGGTCATCAGCGACAGAGACCCTCGGTTCACATCCCATTTCGGCTGAGCGCTCACAAAGAAGCTGGGAATCGCACAAAACCTATCCACTGCCTTTCATCCCCAAACAGATGGGCTGACAGAACGGAAGAACCAATGGGTGGAGCAATACCTTCGAACGGTGACAGCAATGCACCCTGAAGATTGGACGCAATGGATCACAATGGCCACAGCAGTACACAATAACCGGATCAATGCCACCACAGGGCTATCGCCCAATCAAATCCTGTTGGGGTATGAACCTAGCCTCGCTCCACAAAGCATTACACCCTCAGATAATGAAACGGCGGAGAAAAGAGTGGAGTGAATGATGGAGGTGAGACGAGAAGCAGTACAGGCCATCAATAAGAGGGCTGGGACAGCCCCTCCGTCCCAGTTCCAGCCAGGAGACCAGGTCTGGTTGGAAGCCACTCATCTTCGACTCCCACACCAAAGCTCCAAATTAACTCCAAAAAGATATGGCCCCTTCAAGATCCGGAAGGAAATATCCCCAGTGGCGTACCAACTGGAGCTCCCCCTTGCCTGGCAGATCCATGACATATTCCATGCCTCCCTTCTATCGCCCTATCATGAAACAACAGCTCATGGACCAAACTATTCTCGGCCACCCCCTGACCTCATAGGTGGAGAAGAGCAATACGAAGTGGAGCAGATAAGGAGTCATCGACGACGTGGCAGGAGTGGAGCGCTCCAATACCTCATCAAATGGAAGGGATACCCAGAAAGTGACAACACCTGGGAACCAGCTGACCAGGTGCACGCACCGGATCTTATCCAAGAATATCACAGGTACCGACCACTGCAGAAGATAAAAGGAAGACGTGCACACCTCCCAAATCCCAGCAATCCACCCTGGAGTCCCAGTCGAAACAGTTCCTCAGGTCCCTGCTCCGCTCTGCCCCCTACACCACCCATCAATTCCACGAGTTCAAACCGTGCTCCTGTGCCCACAAAGTACTCTCTCGCCCCCTTACCCACCGCTGCAAACCCCACTACACCCACTCACACGCCCTTGAACACTGGTCCTTCTGCAGAGAGTGATACTGCCGATACCACAACTAGGCTATGTCTACTGAGCTCTTCAATGGATCCTCCTCGTCGCTCCAGCCGTCTCTGTCCCCTACCTGTGTCAACTCCCCCACAACAGCCAACACCACACTCCCAGACCATCTCTCGTCCTCTGAGGAGGAGTACCCACCTGGTGATGGACCGATCCCCGTCCCGGGACCCCTACACACCCTTGAAACCAGCGATCACTGGGAGGAACCCTTATCCCCTGGCTCCGTGCGAGCCATCTTCGAGGCAAACCCCCTGCTCACCCACGTACAGCTCCGGGCCATGGTCCGGGGCCTCATTAACACTGTTGTCGTCAGGCAGCAGTCCCATGATGCTCATGTCCGCACCCTCCAGACCCTCCACGAGCAGAAGGAGGAACTCCTCACCTCCCAGCTCGACGATGCCATTGAGGCGCTCCACAGGGATGACTCCCTCGCCCAATGCCCTGAAGGGTACGTCGAGAACTCAGGGCGAATTCCTGCCTTCCATATTCCCTGCGAAGATGGCAGCAACCGCTTCGCCTGCTTCATCAAACAGCTCCCAGACGGACGAGTTGCCGAACTCCATGCTCTCTCCACGGACCCCTCCACAGCTCATGTCATCGACCTCTATGCCACTCCAAACTATTTCGGAGATAAGCCGCTGGAGCCCCTCCCCAGTTGGTTTAGGAGAAAGTTGTGGGGTACCCCCGAAGATTACGTGATTCTGGAGCAAGCTATTGCTGATCTGGACGACTGGGAAGCCTCAGCAGAAGTCAGGAGGTATAGGAGGCACGACGAAGAAGCCGAGCAACTCAAGGGCAAGATCTGCGCCCTGGAAGGCGAGCTCCAGGCAGCCCAGAGTGCCCGTGCACTCTGCGAAGAACGCCTTGTCGCGGCCCACATCGCTGACAAGGTCAAGCACCTGGAGGCATATCGACACACCTCACAGCTTGGCAGATGAGGCGGGAGGAGGCGCGTGGCGCTGAACACCAGATCAGGACGTGGACGTCCATACTAGCAGAGGAGTGATGTAACCGGCCTGGGGTGGTGCTGTGCACCGCGCTCTCGTAAGTTCTGGAACCGGCCATGTGTGGAGCTTAACGAGTCATTGTGGAAGCGGTGAGGCACTGTGGAGCTGTGCTATTATTGTACGATAGAAGAGTCATTGTGGAGCGTTCTATTACTGTACCGGATCATGACTCACTGTGGAGTAGTTATTCTTAGGATACCTAGTCATAGTGGAGTAATGCGCTGGCATAGTTATTCTTAGTACTTGTCCTGTAGTATAAGTAGGACTCCTTGACGTCCCTAGGACGGCAAGTTGAGTCTCCTGTCTCAATTCATCTTATTCCCCTTTCCCTTTCCCCTTCCCTCAGAGGAGTGGCTACTGCATTGTAGTGCAGCAAGCGGTAACTCCTACCCTATCAGTCGTCTAAGTCACTGTGAGACTTAGCTCAACCACTTGAAGAACTACTAGGCAACTATCGACTTGGTCTATTGTTGCGGCCAAACCCTTGGCGGTGACAGGAAGTCCCCAAAGAACCTGAATAGAAGGACAGCGTGATGGCATGCAGACCTACAAGAATATGACTTCACCTTAGAATACATCCCAGGGAAGACAAACACAGCAGCAGACACACTCTCCAGGCCACCATTGGAGAAGAAGATAACAAAGCAATCACCATATTTCCCCCGGAACGAATCAGCACAATTAGAACCACCCCCACAACCACACAAGGTCAAACTATAGTCCCAAATGTGAAGGAAGTAAAAAGAGCCATCATGTCCCATGCCCATGACTACCCCACAGCAGGACACCCTGGCAGGGATGAAACCCTGAGGAAGGTACAGCTGACGCACTGGTGGCCAGGAATGAAAACCTGGATAGCAGAATACATCAGAGGATGTGTGACATGCCAGCAGGCTAAAATCCTCACTCACAAAAGGAAAACCCCACTATTCCACATCACCACGCTGAAAGGGACAAAGCCCTTCCAGAGCGTAGCAATGGACCTCATTACCGGCCTTCCCCTATGCCACAGACTGGATTCGATCTTAACAATAGTGGATCAAGGATGCTCGCACGCAGCAATATTCCTCCCATGCAATATGTCAATCACTGGAGTAGGAGTAGCACTGCTCTACCTGGAACACGTCTGTCTATGGTTTGGTCTCCCAACAAGGATCATTAGCAACAGAGACCTGAGATTCACCTCACACTTCGGGAGAGCACTAACCAAAAAACTGGGCATTCAACAAAACCTCTCCACAGCATTCCACCCGCAAACTGACGGACTATCGGAGAGAAAGAACCAATGGGTGGAGCAATACCTCCGGCTGGTAACTGGAGGGCAACCTAAAGATTGGGCAGAATGGCTGCCAATCGCCATGGCAGTCCACAACAATCAGAGGAATGCGACCATGAACTTATCACCCAATCAAATCCTGTGGGGGTACGAACCAAACTTGCATCCAGCTGACGGCACCCACATGAACAATGAAATGGCTGAAAGAAGGATAGAAAAGATGGAGGAAGCCCGGAAACAAGTGATTGATGCCATCAATCAGAAAGCACAGAAGGTTCCACCAGCTCAATACAAGGCCGGAGATCAGGTGTGGCTTGAGGCGACCCACCTGAAACTCCCACATCAAGGGTCCAAACTGAACCCCAAACAATACGGTCCCTTCAGGATACTAAAAGAAGTATCTCCAGTTGCGTACCTTGTGGACATCCCTGCCTCGTGGCAGATCCACAACATGTTCCATGCAGGGCTCTTAACACCCTATAAGGAAACCAAGGAGCACAGCCTGAGTTACTCCAGACCAGTGCCGGATCTCGTGGGAGATGAAGAGCAGTATGAAGTGGAGCAAATCAGAAATCACTGCTTCCATGGAAGAAAAAGAGTGCTACAATATCTAATAAAGTGGCAGGGCTACCCCAAAAGTAACAACACCTGGGAACCAGCTAATCAGGTGTTCACCCCAGATCTCCTTCAGGAGTATCACAAACACCGGCCCTTGAACAGCATAAAAGGGAAGCAGAAACCCCCAGCAAAAGTAGCAGCTCTCACGGCTTCTACCTCTCGTCCTTTCCCCACCATTGCTCTCACAGCCGAAGAAATATCATGTCTGGCCCATCCTCTGCAACCTTCCCGCTCCCAATCCCAGCACCCCATCTCCCCAGAGGTCTTGAGCCGATGGACCTCGAGCATCCAGGAGAGGAGGCTCCTGTATCAGAGACCTCTAGGGCCACCCTGGAGCCTCTCCCCATCCCCGCCTTTACCATCGGCCTCAGCCGTATCCCCATTCCAGGCCCACTCCATGACCTGGACACTAACAATCACTGGGAGGGACCCCTCTCCCCCACCACCATATCGGCTGTCATCGACGGCCACGTGCATCTTACTGCCCCCCAGTTACAGAAGCTCGCCAAGGGCCTCACCATCACCATCCAGCAGCAGATGCACGATGCCCATCTCCAGCTCAGTGCTCTCAGACAAGAGCTCAATGATACTAACTGAGAGCGACTCCTCCTCAAGGAGCACGTCAAGGTCCTCAAGGAGCCCATGGAGTGTCCCGACAGCTATGTGGAGAATGACAGACATCTCCCAGATCTCACCATCCCCACAGAGCAGGGCGAGCAATTCACCCACTTTATCAAACAGTTGGATGATGGGCGAGTGGCGGGGCTCCCAGCAGGAGCCACAAGTACAGCTGACACGCGCATTGTGAAGCTCTATGCATGACAGGACTCCCGCGACTACCCCCTCGAGCCAATCCCCCACTGGTTCCGGGCCAGGCTCTGGGGGGACCAGGTCGACTCCTGGGCCCTCGAGGAGGCTCTTGTCGAGCTTGACAATTGGAGCATCCATGCAGAGGTCCTCCGCTATTGGCGATATGACCAGGAGGGGGATAGGATCAGCTGGGAGATTAAGTGGCTGGAGGCGAATCACAAGGCCATTATTCAGGCCAAGAACACCTCTGAGGAGCGTCTCATCGCCGCATGAGTCACGGACAAGGTCAAACACATCAGAGTGGATGAGTTTAAACCCCAACTGGGGCGATGATCAGCGTTGAAGAACGGATGAGGGCATCCTTTCCAGTGGGAGGGTGATGTAACCAGCCTGGGGTAAGCATTCAACTGCTTGCGCCCCTGTAAGTTGTGGAACCGGCCAGGAGTCTGTGTTTAGATCATTTGTTCTTGTGTGCGCCCGAGGCACTGTACTTTTACTTTTGGTGTGCACCCCATTCCTGTGTGGTCCCTTATTGTTCACTAGGATCACATGCCTCTTGGGTCCCTATGACCCACTGTCAACCCCCTTTAGACGCACCCATTGTCCTCTTTTTGGTGTTTCCCTTGTTCCCAGTTCACATCTTAGCTTCTCCCTACCATACAGAGTACTGTTACCCCCTTTGGATCCTAGGATCCCCCTCCTCTATAAGTAGAGACTCGTAGCTACCTTGTACTGGCAAGTTGAGTCTCCTGTCAATACAGTGACTTACTCTTCATCTCATTCTCTACTCTAAAGGGGTAGCTACAGTGTTGCAGCACTGCAAGTGGGAACCCAGGATATCTCTATCTGTCTTCTAAGTCACAGCAGAGACTTAGCTATAGTCTTTTGTTGCTGTCAAACCCTTGGCGGTGACACTGGCTGCACTTAACCTTGCTGCATTTGACCTAGTCTTTTCCTTTCCCCATACTTCTGCCATCTCAATTGTCTCCATACATCCCTTGTCATCGATTGACCATATCTAAATCTGACCTCATCACAACTGCCTCCAACTCCTTCCAACCTCCCTGGACCAGGGGTGCCACCCACTGCCACCATGGCTAGCAATAATAGTAATAACCCCCCCCTTCAACAACCACTCAGGCCTCAGGAAGTGCACCCACAGTGGTCGAAACTAGTAATCATACCATTGCAGTTCAGTTCATCAATGACACTGTCACGCTAGACAGGGCGTGGTGGGTCTGTCTTCTGATGATCTGAGCGCATCGCTCTCTTTGGTGGGGTTCTAGAGGATCTGGTGGTCTGTGTTGGTTCTCTGGGTTCAGGTAATCATCGAGCTCTATAGTCACGATTGATATCGCTTATGTGGGTTTTGTTGGTTGGTTCTAGAACAGTATTTGGCTAGGGCTTGATGTAGCTGTCTCGTGGGCTAGGGGAGACTGGTCTACCGGATACATATAGGCTATCCCTCCTTCAATGTATTGATGGATGGCTTCAAGGACTGGTTCTTGAAGATGTTGATAGTTTGTTCTGGGTTCTAATAGAGACAACCCGTAAAGTCTTGTTGGTGCTTTAGTGAAGCATGGGCGATCGCCTAGTGATCTAATTAATACCACGTGTTGCTATCTGTCGCAACTTCTCTATAACATCCTATGACTGGGAGGACGAGGTCAATTGGAGGCTTCAAGTCCAATAGGATCTCCTTGCTCGGATGGGGGTGCAGAATCGATGCAGGTAATTCTGAGCAGAGTTGATGTTGGAGTGACAATAAGTTCCTAATAAGGAACTGGTCTTTCTGGATATAGCAGTGAAGAGTTGTGTCGGCTCTAAGTCGCTTTGGAAGACTCTTCTAGTACTTTAGAAGAGCTCAAGTGGAA
>QLOT01004573.1:0-22204 GCA_003313875.1 Russula aff. compacta | reverse complement strand
CAAGACATATTTTACTCTGGAATTCCCTCATTATTTCGTTTTTGAAAAGTCGCAAGCCAAGCTGACACAAATAGAAGCCAAATAGGTATATACAGCCTTTTTTTTTTTCGATTCCCTACTATTTCGAAAACCGCTGTAATGCCAAAGATCTGTGTCATGTAGTGGAGTGTAGATCTGTGCTTGCATCTTTTTCTCGATCCCGCTAACCTGTACTGCGTGCGCAGTGGGTGTGTGCCTGGAAGGGAGGCTGTTCTTACAGCTGCCCTGAAGAGCACTTTTTGCACCCTGAGGTGCATCGGGAGGACCGAGGCGTATGCATCTAGTGTGTCGTTGGGGGAGGTACGAAAGCCTCCTGTAATTGCCAATGTGCCGGCCCTTTGGGTGGTAGCCAGTTTTCTTATCGATGTAATCAACCCCCTCTTGTTTCCATTAGAAGCATCTGGGTGTATAGGTATGCACCATACTTCCAGACCATAGAGGATTCTTGGTAAGGCCACCCCTATGTATATTCTCCATGCTGCCTTTGGGTTAAGCACCCAGCTGGGTCTGGAGGCTCGGCGGATCTGAGCTGCCCACTTTGAACCCTTCTCTTGGACGTACGCTAGTTGTTCCTTCCACCTGAGGTTTTGGTCCAGCATGATGCCTAAGTACTTCACGCTTCAGGAAGGGTTGATCGTAATATTGTGAGCAGAGGTCTGTTTGCGTCATGTGAACTGTGGGTGAAGTCTATTAGTGCCAGTTTGCTATATTCGAAGGGAGAGTTGTGGCTCGTAGCCCATTCCATGGTGCCTCCTGGCCTATTCATCATGTCTATAAGCATCTCGTGCACTTCCTTGAAGGAGTTGGCAGAGGCTGTGAGGATTGCATCATCTACGTATGCCTCAGCGGATTCGTTCTTAGCGTCGTGTGGGATCTCTACAAGGTCCACATTGTAGAACTGATATAGGGCCATAGATAGCAGGTCGCCTTGGCCTATTCCGTTGTTGAGACTGATCGGTGCTGAAATGTGATCGTCGAATCTTAGGGTGGTGGATCTGTCTTTGAGCATGTTAGCTACAAAGTTAACTATTAGCTTAGGAACTTGTCTGGTGCTCAGGTTGTGTATGAGCTGTTGATTGACCGCATTCGGGAATGCACCCTCTATGTCCAGGAAGAGGATGGACACGACTCTTTTCTTCTTCCATTCGTTCCATATCTTGTGGACTAGTAACTGTACTGCGTCTGTGGCGTTTCTTTTGGCCCTGCCGCCGAAGTGGTTCTCTGGCAGGAGGTTGTGCTTCTCCACATAATACATGAGCTGCTCCACGATTATAGCTGTTAACAATTTGGCCTGTGTGTTAAGGAGGGCTATTGGTCTGTAGGCTTTCAGGACGTCGTATCTTGGTTTCCCTGGTTTACGGAGTACTATGGTGGTGAATTGCTTCCAGGGCGTGTAGTATATGCCCTTGTTGATTATTGCCATGTATATGAGTATCAACCTGTCGATAAGTGGGTCAGTGCATTTCGTTAATACTATGTTGGGGATGCCATCGGGTCCTGGGGCTTTGTAAGGCTTTAGTTTTCCTAGCTGTCTATGTATCTGCTCGCAGGTGATTGTGTCCATTACGCAGGCTGGGTCTGGGTATTCCCTGTCTTGTGCGTCCTGTGTTGCATCTGGGGGTTTGCTTGGGAAGAATGTTTTGGCTAGGAGTAACGCTTTATCTTCGTTAGTATTAGCTGTTATCTCTGCGCCATTGGAGGTGCCCTTTAGCGTAGGGATTCTGGTCTCGCTGCCATCTGTGGCTGGCGCCGAGATGTACCTGTGAGCTGTCCAGATGTCTGGGTCACTCGCTTTTTCGAGCCAGTCCCTCCAGTGGTTTACCTTGTTATATTTGATGGCCTTGGTGTATTCCTTTTTTGCTTTTGTATGGTTGGCATGGATGGGATCATCGGGTCTGTCCTTGAGCTTGCTAGCTTTTCTCCCAAGCCTGTTCACTTCACGTCGAAGTTGTGTTAGTTCTTTAGTCCACCAGTGCCTGGATCTGGAACAGAGGTTCATTGTGGGGACCTCACATTCAATTGTGTCCTGTAGCACTTTGGTCAGCATAGAGCAGCTTAAGTCAAGGTCACCTTGATTCTGTATGGCTAATGGGGTTCCGCAGCCTTGGAGTTGAGCCAACAGTGTGCCCCTGAATTTATCCCAATCGACATTGTGGAAGTTCACTATTTTCTTGTCTGGGGCTTTCGCTACTGTGAGGTCAAGTTTTGTAACCACAGGGAGGTGGTCTGTATTTGGACCTAGGTTATCAGTCAGCGTTTGGCAAGAGTGAAGGGCATCGAATGAATGTTCGGAGAGGAAGACATGGTCCAGCCTTGACCAGCATTTGGTCACGTTGTGCTTGTGTGTAGAAATTCTGGGGGGGAGGGCTAGATCTAGGCTGGCATCCGCTACTGCACTTATTAGGCGTTCTGCTCTATCGATTGCCTCTGTCGTAAATAGTCGGCCGTCGTCTAGATTGTCCCAGTGCAGGTGATGCCTATTGAAGTCGCCTAGCCATATGGTGTGGGTGTTCTCCTGCTCGAACCCCTGTTCAATTTCCTGCTTCTTATGGAATTCCTTGAGCTTTTCGATCATTTCATCGTGGTTGCAGTCATTGTAGATGTTGCAGAGGGTTAGCATGCCCCAAGTGCCAGAGATTTGTATTATGGTGACATTGCCTGTGTCTATTTCCACCTGCGACCAGCTGTTAGTATATGTGCTTGTGCAAATCAAGATTACCGATCGTGTTTTGCTGGGGTCTTTCTGGTGGGGTGGAGGGGTAAATGACCCTCCAGTCCCTTGACGCTATTATGGTACCCCAGCTATTGATTGCTGGTTCCTGTAGGGCTACAAGATCTATTCCGTGTTTTGCTAGTCTTGCACTACTTATCAGGTCGTGTTGGCATATCCTGGATTTGTTTACGTTTTGTTGCCAGATGGTGAAGCTAGGTTCTCTGTTAGTATCTCGTATATTATTGTCTACCATCCTGTGATTTCCATGGGCCTTTCTTCGTCTGGATTGTATGGTTGAGATGTAAAGTGCTTCCCTAGGTCCTCCTCGCTTCCATTGTCGTTGGTGTTGTGGACTTGTACCTGTACTGTTATTTTCTCCGGACTGGTTCTGCTTACATCATGTTCTCCTTCCTTTTATGGTAACCTCTTTCCCACGCTCCGGCACCAAGCCACCTCACCTCCCTCCCTACATTACTATATCCCTATTACGCTTGGACTGCCTCGCCTCAGATTCGTATCCCTTCGGCTCCTTACTAATCTACAACTACTAATACGCGTTTCATAATTCTGCTGACTCGTTACTCATTTCTGCTGACTCGTTCCATAGTACTTACTCATAGAGGCTTACTACATACCCAGCACCAAGCGTTTCAGCACGGCACCTTGCCGCGAGGACGCGTCCCGCCGCTCTGACGCGTCACAGAGTGGCATATGTACAGCCACAGTAGTACTCTAGTATATAAAGTCCCCTTAGGGCGAGACTAAAGCCTTAAGCTTGGTCTCTTGTACAATACAAAGACCTTTCACATCATCTAAGTGTGAACTAGAAGCTTAAGAACAATCCCCTTCCACTTGAGCTCTTCTAAAGTACCAGAAGAGTCTTCTAAAGCGACTTAGAGCCGACGCGACTCTTCACTGCCATATCCAGAAAGACCAGTTCCTTATCAGGAACTTATTGTCACTCAGACATCAACTCCGCTCAGAATCGCCTGCGTCGATTCTGCGCCCCTATCCCCAGAGGAGATCCTATAGGGCCTGAAGCCCCCTATCGACCTCGTCTTTAGCGTTCTCTTAACTGAGACTATTGACGTTATAGAGAAGTTGCGACAGATAGCAACACGTGGTATTAATTGATCATCAGGAGATCATCCACGCTTCACCCAGCAGCATTTACCACTAAGTGGAGGCAACCGTCAGAGTTACGGCTGAGTCCTTAGTGCGCAACCAACCAACCAACCAACTTCAATCGTGGCTATAGAGCTTGACAATTTCCTGAACTTAGTGGACCGACGCAGCCCACCAGACTATCTAGAACCTCACCTCAGAGAGCGACGCGCTCAGATCATCAGAAGACAGACCCGCCACGCCCAGTCTAGCATGACAGCACACCCTTTGATGTAGTCCGCAATCCAGGTTTTCATCCCTGGCCACCAGTGGGTTTGTTGTACCTTTTGAAGTGTTTCATCCCTTCCAGGGTGTCCTGCTGTAGGTGTGTTGTGTGCTTTGCTGACAATTGCTCTTTTGACTTCTTTGACGTTTGGCACAATGGTCTGTCCCTGGGCAGTGGTGGCAGCTCATATCTGGTGTGGGGGTATCAGGACGATATCCTTATTGTCCTCCACTCCTTGGTCCACTCCTGGGGGTCAAGATAGTGCATCAGCAGTGGTGTTAGTCTTCCCAGGTATGTATTCTAGTTCATAGTCGTATTCTTGTAGGTCTGCATGCCACCTGGCTGTTCGTTGGTTTAGGTTTCTTGGGGACTTCCAGTACTGCAAGTTGGCATGGTCAGTGCAGATGATAAAGGGAACCTTGGTCCATCCCAGGTAGTGTCACCAGTGAGCTAGAGCCTTCATTACTGCCAGTAATTCCCACTTATAGATGTCATAGTTTTGTTCAGTGGGTGTGAAGGTAGCCGAGTAATAACCAATGGGGTGGAGGATCGGTTTGTGACATTTAGCTAGTGTAGGGGTGTGTGTTCTCCCTCCTGCGAGAGTACAGCACCCATGCCATAAGCAGAGGCATCAACCTGGAGCACAAAACGTTTGTCAAAGTCTGGTTGATTGAGGACTGGGCTTGTCACCGGTCGATACCGTGACCTTAATAGAGGCTGTAGTGACAAATCAAACGCTCGCAAGTCCCACTTGCGAGGAAAGGTAATCGAGCCACGAATCTCCCCCTGGGGTGACTAGGTCACAAACACTGTATTCTCCTAGACGAGGAGGCATACAGGAAGGACAGGAGACTCGACTTAGAGAATCTCCAAGCCCGGCGCCTAATGCGCTTATATACCCCCGGCCATAGGGGCCGGTAGTCCGAAACTAATGGTACAGTAATGCGACAGTAGTAAACGTACAGTAATCAGGAACAATAAGAGAGAACAATCAGTAAGCGACTAGACTGCTCACAAAGCAGAAGTCCTAATCCAGCGCACTGACTAAAGCGCTGACTGATGCTGAGTGATACTAAAGAGCTTCCAAAGCTCTTACTCATCGCCTCTGACTAACCGTTAGTCATGCACAGTCATCCTGCTTACCCCAGGGCTCTGTCTTCGTCATCCTGCTCCTAGGGCCTCCTAGAAGCTATAGTCCATGCGGTATCGCGTGCGCCGGACCGTGACCGCATAGCCGGTCCGCACATGCCGAATCCTAGAGAGAACGTCTATCATCTATACTTACCGATCCTCAACGCCTCATTTTGCCCTCTGGAAGCTCACCAGCCCCTTCATTGGGCTCTAACCTCGATTCCTGATGTCCCCGTGGTTCACGTAGCCCAGTGGCTAGCCGCACCGTGACAGGGCTGCTACACATGCAAGTTTTGAGATCCTCAAAGGCTCGTTGGTGGGCAGGTGTCCAGTGCCAGACAGTAGCTTTTTTTTTTTTTTTTTTTGAATCCATTATAGTGCACCTTGAGTAATGAACCCTATGTAGCACTTTACATGATCACGGACTCAACTAACTATGAACACAGCATCTGCTTCTAGGATCTGCAGTAAAAAATATGGTGGTGAGGTAAAGAGGGAACTCTAAAAGCGCCCGGTGAGACACACCGTGCCCTTCTATCAATCAACGGCATTCTGGTTCTGCACATGGTGTGGTGCACGGTACAGCCCAGACTCTATGACTACTTACAAACAACTTTGCATCTTGATGGCCCATCGGGAGCATCTCTCGGGCCTGGGGGGGAACTGATTTGGGCCTTGCGTTTGGGTGCGGAATTTGTATGGTTGCTGGTGTTTGAGGGAGGAAGGGCCTCTGAGGGGGGACATTGTGGCATTAGGAGGATTTCGATGTCCTTGGACATCTGGTCGGAGTTGTGATCCTTTGGAGGGGGGGGCGCTGTTTCCACTTCCAGACTGTGGCACGTGTGCCAAAAGCATAGAGGTACTGAGAGCCGATGAGCGCCTTGGCTTTAGATCCATCTGGGTCCTTGAAAGCCATGACAAGGGAAGAAGATGTGCCATGCTGATAAAGAGAGGGGCGCTTAACCCAGCTGGGTTTATGGGCTATAATGAGGGAGGAGCAGGAGGGGTTTTTGGCAGCAAGTGCCACTTGGCACTTGTCTGGGGTGAAGGCACCCCGGCTAGAGGAGACTCCTGTGGGAAGACTGTTGATAAGAAGTTTGGACCATTTGACGTTGGCCCGGATGGGAGGGGTCGCTGCAAGGGGGTTAGCTGCTGAAAAAGCCTCAGCAAAAGCAGAGGCGAGTGTTGGAGAGGCAATTTGGAGTTGATGGGCAGTAGCTTGGTGGCCCCCCATAACAACCAGGTTTCCCTTGGCAGTCCACCTCGCAGCAGAAATGTGCAAATGGTTGTTGGGGGAAGCAGAAAGTGCCCTATTGAAAATGGCACAGATGTTGACCAGCCTGGGCCGGTCTAGGTCCTTGCTGAAGGGAGACTAACTAAGTGACAACACCAGGCTGGGGTTAGTCGGCTTAGCTGTGGCTTTTGCCATGAAGGTAGGTTGAGGGTTCGTGGGGGAGGGGGTGGGAGAGCCTGGCTGCGAGGGCGAGGGCTTTGCTTTAGAGGGGGGGTGTGCCTTCTGGAGGCCAGTAACTGCTTTGGAGAGGGCTTGCAGGGAGGATTGGATGGTGGTGAAGCAACTGTAAGCTCCGTGTAGTCTACAGTGTTGAGGTCTGGGAATAGGTCCTCGCTGTGGAGCAATGGGAGGATGTGGGGGCAGGTGCAGAATTGATTCAGGGTGATGCTGAGGTTTTCCAGGTCAGGCTGGGGAGAGGCTTTGTATGCCTCGATATCCCTTGCGACGGCCTGGAGGGAGGCTCGGATTTGGAAGAGGGGGGGGGAGGGGAGTTTGACATGGTGGTGGTTCAAGTGAGAGGAGTCCCTCAGTAGCTTTCTTAGTCAGGTCCAGGAGAGGCCGAGCAATACCAGAATAGTTGGGGACAAAGTAGCGATAGTAGCCAGTGAACCCTAAGAATTTGCGCACATTGGTAGGGGTCCTTGGGGGAGTCCAATTGGCAACGCCTTAGAGCTTTTTTAGGTGCATCTTCAATTGATTGTTGCCCACGATGACCCCGAGGTATTCAATCTCCTTCTGCTCAAACTTGCATTTTTCTGGCTTGAGGTAGAGGTCATTTTGTTCCAGTTTGTCAAGTATGCTGTGTACATAGTTCCAATGTTGTTGTATATGTTGATCCTCTGTTTCATGGGGGTACCGGGCTGTGTGGATGGCCAAGTCATCCATATAGACAGAGAACCATCCTTGGCCTACCTCGCTTCAAAAGATGGTGTTCATCATCATTTGGAAGGTAGCAGGAGAGTTGGTAAGGCCAAAGAACATAACCATGGGTTCGAACAGGCCTTCCAGAGTGAGGAAGGCAGCTTTCCATCCATCGCCCTTCTTGATACAAACATTGTTATACCCCCATCGGACATTGAACTTAGTGAAGAGTGTACATCCACTAAGCTGGTCGATTACCTGGGGAATGAGGGGAGAGACATTGCAGTTTTGTTTAGTCCATTTGTTGATAGGTCAATAATCCTGTACTGGTCGCAACTTGCCGTCTTTCTTTTTGACAAAGAAGAAACTGGCCACATAAGGGGATTTGGAATTCCAGATAGTACCTCTGGACAAGTGCTCCTGTACAAATTTGTGAGCTTCCAATTTCTCTTCTTGGGTAAGGGGGTAGAGTCATCCTGGTAGTGTGGAAGGTGCGCTGGGTAGGAGTTCAATAGCATGATCCCATATTGTATACTGTGGGAGCCGTTGCGATTCTTGCTCGCTGAACACCTTGGCATGTCTTTGGTATTCTTCTGGGACTTTCGGGGTGTTGGTGGCTTCTGGGGTGTTAAGTGTAACTTTTCCAATGAAGTATTGATCCCTGGAGAGTGGTCAAGGGACATTCTTCATTCTTGGGACGAATTGAGCCTTATGTGCGTTAGGGGCTTGTAGTACAATTGGCAGTTGGGTGGTGTCAATCCATCCTTGTTTCCAATCGATCTTGGGTTAGATAGCAGCAAACCAGGGGTAGCCCAGTATCGCCTTGTGTTCCCCTAGGTCCGACAGGAAGAATTGATGCTTGGTGCATTGGGTTCCCATCCGTATCTCCATGTCACGGCGTGGCTAGCCACTGGGCTACGTGAACCGCGGGGACATCAGGAATCGAGGTTAGAGCCCAATGAAGGGGCTGGTGAGCTTCCAGAGGGCAAAATGAGGCGTTGAGGATCGGTAAGTATAGATGATGGACGTTCTCTCTAGGATTCGGCACGTGCGGACTGGCTATGCGGTCACAGTCCGGCGCACGCGATACCGCATGGACTATAGCTTCTAGGAGGCCCTAGGAGCAGGATGACGAAGACAGAGCCCTGGGGTAAGCAGGATGACTGTGCATGACTAACGGTTAGTCAGAGGCGATGAGTAAGAGCTTTGGAAGCTCTTTAGTATCACTCAGCATCAGTCAGCGCTTTAGTCAGTGCACTGGATTAGGACTTCTGCTTTGTGAGCAGTCTAGTCGCTTACTGATTGTTCTCTCTTATTGTTCCTGATTACTGTACGTTTACTACTGTCGCATTACTGTACCATTAGTTTCAGACTACCAGCCCCTATGGCCGGGGGTATATAAGCACATTAGGCGCCGGGCTTGGAGATTCTCTAAGTCGAGTCTCCTGTCCTTCCTGTACGCCTCCTCGTCTAGGAGAATACAGTGTTTGTGACCTAGTCACCCCAGGGGGAGATTCGTGGCTCGATTACCTTTCCTCGCAAGTGGGACTTGCGAGCGTTCGATTTGTCGCTACAGCCTCTATTAAGGTCATGGTATCGACCGGTGACATTAGACTCGACTTCTTATCCATCCACGATTCCCCAAGAAACTGGGAAGACATGATGTTACCACCAATGGTATTGCAATACATGTGACAGGAAGTCCTCAAGCAGGAGGCCGAAGAACTGAAGAGAGAGCAACAACGAGAGACGGAAGCTTTACCAGAGAAAGAAGTGGCAGTAAAGATGCCAAAGATATTCGAGGGAAGCCCCTCCAAAGCTGAGAACTTCATCTATCAGTGTGCAGCATATTTTATGGCTCACGACGACGAACCAGCACTAGCCTCTCCAGTTTTGAGAGCTGCCCTCACACTCACCTACATCAGAGGCGGAGCTGTAGACGAATGGGTCGACCAGCAGTTGGACTGGCTGGAAAGACAAGACCGTGAAGACCCACGTGTGGGCGAAACCTTTGTACAAGCCTTCTTCGAACAATTCATACCGAAAAGGCGATGGCAGAGTGATGTCAGGGTAGAAATGAAATGGCCCCTTATTGATGAGTACATTATCGACTTCGAGAAAGTTTATGATGCTGGCAAACGACCCCTGAAGGGAGCAGAGCGCGTGGAACGCTTTGTCCAAGGACTCGCCTCGAGCGTGAAGGCAAGAATGCCCACGAGATTTCAAACCTATGAAGCGGCCAAGGACAGAGCCATCAGAATCGTTGGGGCAAACAAAATCCTCCAGCAGTTGTGCAAAAGGAACGGCACAACGTGGACCAATTTGAAAGGAGTTCTCCAGGAAATACTCGTCCCCTCGCGAACGAGGAATGAAGCTCAGCCTCGAGTCCTTACGAAGGAGGAGCGAAAACGTCAGAAGAAAGCCAAGCAAAGGCAGGACTGAAAAGCTGCATCACTCAAGCAACCTCAAGAGGAGGAGGGGTACCTGTTCGATGACGCCCACAGTACGTGCACGTCGTCTTCGGAAGAAAGCAAATCTATGCTTGTGATGCCACAGGAACTCCAAGGAGGAGGGTCGAGCACGAGCGTAGGGACAACCCCATCGATCAACGACTTGTGTAACCAGTTGGAAGGCCTAGCAATCGAAGACCACGATGCGGTGCTTGCTCGTTTGTGCAAGGCGCACCAGGAGCCATATGATGCGATGATCCGGTCTGCATGGAAGAAGAGGAGTGACAAAGAAGGCATCTACCTCTCAATTCGAAAGTCCATGCAGCTACGTACCTTCATTCACCTCTCACACAAAAGAGACGAAGCTATCACGCTCCTGGATTCGGGCGCAACCGAGAACTTCATCCACGAAGATTATGCACGACAGCTGAAGCTCCCAGCCAAGCGACTGAAAGAACCACGGCCGGTATACAACGTCGATGGCACACTTAACAAGAATGGGAGTATCAGTCATTACACGGACCTCGAAATGCAGACAGGACAGCAAAGGACAAAGTTACGTTTCTTCCACACCAATCTAGGCGACCAAAAGATGATACTAGGGTATCCATGGTTCGCTGCGACACAACCGAACATCGACTGGGCACGAGGGTGGATCGATGCAGAACAGTTACCCCTTATCCTTCATGCGCTAGACAAAGAGAAGACGCAAATCGGCAAGTGTAGTGCCACCCCTGCAGGGCGACGGACAGTGCACCACCCATACGTGCCATCCAACGGCTCCCTATACATTGCAAAAGTACAGATGTCAGGAGAGAGCCCGGTTACGAACAAGAAACAAACACTTGCGTCAAAATTAGCGGAACAAGCAGGGTCACAGAAAGGGAGTAAGGAGGTGCCAGATAAGTATAAACGCCACTCCCGTGTCTTCAGCGAAGAAGCTGCGCAGCGCTTCCCAGATACTAGGATCTGGGACCATGCAATCGAGTTAAAGCCTAATGCCCCTGCGACGATCCCCGGAAAGGTGTACCAACTCACACAAGATGAACAAAAGGCCCTCTTAGACTTCGTGAAGGAGCAACAAGCGAAGGGGTATATCCGCCCATCAAAAAGCCCCTACGCAGCACCATTCTTCTTTATCAAAAAGAAGGACGGCAAACTGAGGCCTGTACAAGACTACAGACGCCTCAATGAATGGACTATCAAGAACCAATACCCGCTGCCCCTCATCCCTGAACTTATAGCGAAAGTACAAGGTGCAAAACTCTTCACTAAGTTCGACGTACACGTGGGATACAACAACGTCCGCATTAAAAAGGGAGACGAATGGAAAGCTGCGTTCATCACTAACCAAGGGCTGTTTGAACCCACCGTGATGTTCTTTGGACTGACGAATTCACCAGCAACGTTCCAAACCATGATGAATGCAATATTTGCTCAGGAAGTGGCAGAAGGATGGCTAGTCATTTACATGGACGACATGTTGATCGCCACCAGGGACGACCCGAAGTTTCATGAAGAATGCGTCCACCGCGTGTTAGAAAAATTACAACAACACGACTTATACCTCAAACCAGAGAAATGCGCTTTCGAACAACGCAAAATCGAGTTCCTAGGAGTCGTACTGGAGAATGGCACCGTGCAAATGGACCCAGCTAAGCTGAAGGGCGTTGTGGACTGGCAACCGCCACAGAATGTCACTGACGTGCGCGCCTTCCTAGGCTTCACCGGATTCTACAGATACTTCGTCCAAAACTATTCTATCATTGCACGGCCGCTTATACAACTGACAAAGAAGAGGGCCACTTTCAAATGGACAGAGGAGTGCCAGAAAGCCTTCGAATACCTCAAAACACTCATGTGCAGCCGACCGATACTATGACAACCTGACTACACCAAAGCCTTTTTCCTTGCCACAGACGCCTCAGCATACGGCGTGGGAGCCGTACTCTCGCAGGAGGGAGAAATCAACCCCCGTACTCAAAAACCGATGCTCTGCCCAGTCGCATATTACTCTGCCACCTTCACACCAACCCAACGCAACTACGACATCTACGAGAGAGAATTCCTAGGAGTCTATATGCTGCTCATGAAGTACAGAGCGCACCTCGCAGCTATGGAAACTCCTGTTACCATCCTCACTGATCACGCTAACCTATTACACTGGAAGACGCCAAGGAAGGTCAACCGACGCATAGCACGTTGGTTCTCGGACCTTCAGGATTTTAATCTCATCTTTAAACATGTCCCAGGCAAGATCCACACCACACCAGACATGCTGTCATGACCGCCTGGTGTAGACAAAGGGGAACACGACAATGAAGCTGTAACACTCATTCCCCCCAAACTGTTCATCAAAACGACCATCGCTACAGCGCGTGCTGTTACCAATCAAGTATGGGAAGCACAGAAGAATAGTCACAGCGAGATGGAGGAATGGTGTGATACGAGAGGAGCCAGGAAGATACCGGAAGGATATGTGAAGAACAATAAGTGGGCGGTGCCCACAGACACACAGCTAAGACGTGATATTCTAGCACAATATCACGACTCACCAACTGCAGGGCACCCGGGAAGGGACAATACGATCACCCTGGTCTCCCAACACTACTGGTGGCCCAACATGAATACCTGGATCGAACAATATGTCAAGGGGTGCGCCGCATGCCAGCAAAACAAAATACGCACCTCGAGAGCAAGAATACCACTCTACCGCATCCCAGGAGATCCCAGCAAACGCCCCTTCAATACCATCGCCATGGATCTCATTACGCAACTTCCCTCATCCAACGGCAAAGATGCGATACTGACAATAGTAGACCAAGGATGCTCGCGAGCGGCGGTATTCCTCCCCTGCAATACAACGATCACTGGCGAAGGCATAGCTAAGTTATACCTCCAGCACATCTTCCCTTGGTTCGGAGTGCCCTCCAGAATGATCTCTGACAGGGACCCACGCTTTACATCACACTTCGCCACCGCCCTCACTACCAAGTTGAAAATCGATCGAAACATCAGCACAGCCTTCCATCCACAGACTGATGGACTCTCCGAACGTAAGAATCAGTGGGTAGAACAGTATTTGCGTCTCTACACGACGGCACGGCAGGATGATTGGGATGAGTGGCTCCCCATCGCGTCCTTTGTGCACAATAGGTGGCCAAATGCCACCACGAAGCTGAGTCCTCACGATGTGTTACTGGGATACACACCAACAGCAGCAGAAGCCATCACCCCAGAAACGAACAATGCAACAGCAGAAGACAGACAGACGCTCCTCAAAGAACACAGGAGCGCAGCAGTGCAAGCCCTCAACCAAATAGCTCAGACAACACCCCCTGCACAGTACACGGAAGGAGAACAGGTCTGGCTTGAAGCCAAATTCCTCACGCTCCCATATCAATTGGCCAAACTTGCTCCTAAGCGTCACGGCCCCTTCAGAGTCCTCAAACAAATCTCCCCGGTCGCCTACAAGCTCGAACTGCCTGTCGCGTGGACCATCCACCCGGTGTTCCACGCCTCCTTACTAACGCCTTACAAAGAGACTTTGGAACATGGGAAGAACTATCAACGGCCGCCACCGGAAATAGTTGAAGACCAAGAGGAGTATGAAGTGGAGCAGGTCATCAGTCATCGCTTCCACGGGCGGCAGAAGAAGCTCCAATATCTCATTCGTTGGAAGGGTTACTCAGTGGCTGACGACACATGGGAACCTGCTGACCAGGTCTTTGCTGACGCCCTGGTAAAAGCGCACCACCGAAAACATCCATTGGGAAGCGCCGACACCCGACCTCGTCCACCAACGCGCATGCGCACCGCCATTGCTAAGCTCTTATGTCATCCCCAACGTTCATTGACGAGTTTTGGCAACGCAGAGTTGACGGCGCAGGTCACTACTGGGACCCGAGGAATATCTGCCCATGGGGCATCTATTGTGTATGGGGAAACATCGAGCAAATTCACGGGCATCGACAATACTGCATGCCCTACAAAGCGATTAGCGTGCCAGACGAAGGAAGCCTGCCACGGAGGCATGAGAGGAAACGTAAAAGGAGAGCGACCAGCTGAGTCTTCATGCCTCCTCCCGAGAAATCTTTCCTCCAGTCTCTCCTTCGCTCAGCCCCCTACACATCCCACAAGTTCCACGACTTCAAGCCTTGCTCCTGCCCAAGCAAGGACCTCACACGCCCTCTCTCCCATTGCTGCAAGCCTCACATCACACACGCTCACGCCCTCCAACATTCATACTTCTGTCGCGAGCGATACTGTCGCGAGCGATACTGTCGCGAGCGATACTGTCGCGAGCGATACTGTCGCGAGCGATACTGTCGCTACCATCAAAGCTTCTAAAGTTCCACTAGCTAAGTCATGCCCCAATTCAAGCCCGCAAGTCCCTTCACCTCCACTGCCACCAGTCACCCCTACTGTTCCAACCGCCGCCAACGTCGCTCCGATCTGCAGCAACAGATCGTCAAAGAATTCCACGAGCAGCGTAACACCGACAGCGACTTCAACCCCTGGCGCATTTGTGCGCACGGTCGCGAGTGTATTGTCACGCGCAAGGGGATCCCGCACCTCTACCCCACTATGTGCGGCCCCGTCGAAGCTGTCTACTGTGGCAGTGTGCACTTCAGTGCCCTCGACATCATGGCCGAAGAAATCATGGAACAGGGCGACCACCTCAAAAGCCTGGAACAGTGCGCTGCATCCCTCGCAGACGCTCTCAACCGCAGTGCGGTTTCTATCTAGGAGGAGGGTGATGTCACGGCGCGGCTAGCCACTGGGCTATGTGAACCGCGGGGACATCAGGAATCGAGGTTAGAGCCCAATGAAGGGGCTGGTGAGCTTCCAGAGGGCAAAATGAGGCGTTGAGGATCGGTAAGTATAGATGATGGACGTTCTCTCTAGGATTCGGCACGTGCGGACCGGCTATGTGGTCACGGTCCGGCGCACGCGATACCGCATGGACTATAGCTTCTAGGAGGCCCTAGGAGCAGGATGACGAAGACAGAGCCCTGGGGTAAGCAGGATGACTGTGCATGACTAACGGTTAGTCAGAGGCGATGAGTAAGAGCTTTGGAAGCTCTTTAGTATCACTCAGCATCAGTCAGCGCTTTAGTCAGTGCGCTGGATTAGGACTTCTGCTTTGTGAGCAGTCTAGTCGCTTACTGATTGTTCTCTCTTATTGTTCCTGATTACTGTACGTTTACTACTGTCGCATTACTGTACCATTAGTTTCAGACTACCGGCCCCTATGGCCAGGGGTATATAAGCGCATTAGGTGCCAGGCTTGGAGATTCTCTAAGTCGAGTCTCCTGTCCTTCCTGTACGCCTCCTCGTCTAGGAGAATACAGTGTTTGTGACCTAGTCACCCCAGGGGGAGATTCGTGGCTCGATTACCTTTCCTCGCAAGTGGGACTTGTGAGCGTTCGATTTGTCGCTACAGCCTCTATTAAGGTCATGGTATCGACCGGTGACACTCCAGGTCTGTGTAGTACTTGAGACTGCCACTCTTGTTTTCTGTCCTGTCAACATTGTATATTGGTCTAGGTTTCTCCAGTTGCTTGATGGGTAGTCGAAGCCATTTCGCATATTGCAGGTTCATGAAGTTTTCTGTAGCCCCTGAGTCAATGAGGGCTATTCCGTCGGCTCTTTTCGTGATTGAGTGTGCATAGAATCGAACAGTCATTGATTTCTGAGCAGATATGTACACATTATCACTGTTACTTTGCCTAATCAGTGCCGCTCTGATCAGGCAGTGGGAAAATCCTCAGCTATGCCCATCATGTCACCACCAAGGGTTTGGCCGCAACAATAGACCAAGTCAATAGTCACCTAGTAGTTCTTCAAGTGGATGAGCTAAGTCTGACAGCGACTTAGACGACTGATAGAGTAGGAGTTACCGCTTGCTGCACTACAATGCAGTAGCCACTCCTTTGAGGGGAAGGAAAAGGGGAACAATATGAATTGAGACAGGAGACTCCACTTGCCGTCCTAGGGACGTCAAGGAGTCCTACTTATACTACAAGACAAGTACTAAAAATAACTATGCCAGCGCATTACTCCACTATGACTAGGTATCCTAAGAATAACTACTCCACAGTGAGTCATGATCCGGTACAGTAATAGAACACTCCACAATGACTCTTATATCATACAGCTCCACAGTGACTCACCACTCCACAATGACTCGTCAACTTCCTCAAATGGCTGGTTCCAGAACTTACAGGAGTGCGGTGCACAGCACCACTCCAGGCCGGTTACACATCATGTGGGCAAGGCATTCTTTCTCTGCCATTGACATTCTTTTCAAGTGTGCACGCACTGTGGCTACAGTGTTGTTCATTGCTGGGCCTGGTAGGTCTTCTTCTTCTTCTGGGTCAAAGTCCATGTAGTTGACTTGTTTCTTGGTGGTATCCTTTTGTGGGCAGTTGTGTGCAAAGTGTCCTATTTTGCCGCAGTTGAAACAGGCATTATTTCCTGTTCCCTGGGCTACTCATCCTTGGAAATTCCAGTTATTTGTTTGTGGCCTCTGTCTCCAATTGCCTTGGGGATTCCTATTGTGCCAGTTAGTGGGGGCACGGCTCCTCCCTATGTCCATCAGAACAGGGGTGTTATTCATGGATGGGGGTGCAGTAGAAGAGTTGTATACTGGTCAACTTGCTTGTCCTCCTTGGTAGTTTCCTGGTTTGGTAAAGAAGGGTCGTCTGATGGGGTTGTTGAGCCACTGATAGGTATTGCCTCCTCCTTGATATCCCTGGTGCCTCAGTATTCCTTCAATTAGGGATTTTCCTTGTGCTAGGTGCTTGACCTGTTCTTTGAGGGATTGGTAGTCTGTGGGGAAGGGTGGTTTGAGAGTGTCCCGCAAGATGGTGCGGGTGGGAGTAGGCTGGGCCAGGTGCGTGTGGGTTGCAATCCCAAACACATGAACATAAAGAAAAGAAAAACAAACACTTACTCACCCACAGGGAGGGGGCACAGCACTGTGGGGTGGACAGATGCAGGAAGGAGGGGCACATGGGCACACACAGTTGTGGGCGGGCACAGAGGTGGACGGGCGAAGGCAGACGCAATGAAGGAGGGGTGGGGTGGGTGAGAACAAAAATGTGAAGCTGGCAATGAATGGATGTGTGAATATAAAGAAGAAAAACTAAAGAATAAGTACTCACCATACCCATCCAGAATGACCCTCTTCTTGGCGGGCAAAAGCAAATCAGAAACGTTCAAAACGACAGAGTCACACATCCATGTGAGCCATGTTCGTTTTCTCTATTTGTTCTTATTTGTGTTGACGTTGATCGTGCATTCCAGTTGTGTTCCTCACTTGTGCAAATCCCTTATTCCTTTTCTTCTTGCTCCCTCGAACCTCAAACCAACAAGCAAGATGATCCCAGCTGGGAAAGCCATCATCTGGGTGAGCAGTCCTCTTTTTATTCCTTTCTTTTTGTTCACATTTGGAACCCCCTTGCACCTGTACCTGCCCACCTTTACCTGCTCCTGGCTGTGCCGGTCTGCCCCTGCCTTCCTGCACCTGCCTGTCTCTGGATGTGTGTGAGTAGTATTTTTTTTTCCTTTGTTCACATTTGCAACTGCTCATGCGTGCTTGTGTGCAGCCACACCTCCCTGTGCCCATCCACACCTGCCTACACTTGCCCATGCCTGCTCGTGTCAGGTGAGTTTTTTTCTTTTTCTTTTTCTTCTACTTATGTTCTGATTGAAACCCACCTGCACCCCACCCGCATGCATGCCCTGCCTTTGCCTGCAGGTTACCCACGCCAAAGTCAATGCTCCACATTCTACAAACTCAGTCTGTGCACATTGCTGCATGTCAGAGGCAGTGGTGGTGAGGGCGGGATTCACATTATATACTTTTTTTATCTGCTTGTACTTTTAAAATGTTGCCATTAATATTGACTTATTCTTAACAACTGTGAAGTGCTTAAAATATACAGTTTTACTTATATTGCTTGAACCGCGTGCCCATGTACTTAACAGCCACAATTTGCTTAAAATTTTAATTGCTTCTTGGTGTTGCTTAGTTTGTCCTTAAACAGCTGCAAGTTACTTAACTAAGCAATCTAGGCAAATTTAAGAGATTGGACCTCCTTAGTTAAGCAGATTTCTGCTTAGAAAAATTTTCTTAAATCTTCTTAGAACGTCTTTCAAGAGAGTTTAAGGAAGTTTAAGTAACGAGGACTTTTCCTGATGACTACCTAGTAACAAGAAATTCAGTGGTTTCCCTCCCTCCTTTCCACTTCGCTCACGCCCGCGAAACAATCAAATAACACTCCTTATATATTGTCTCCCCTTCGCCTCATCGCTCTGCCTCATACACTTGCGTCCACACGCTCTACACATCCTCACACATCGCCATTTTCTCCACCAACGAGTAGCCATAATCGCGTCACGCGCACAGCACCCACGAAGACGTGGTATTCGTATACTGTAGTTTAGATGACGTGGTGGACGTGCATCGCAGATTAGCAGTGTCGGGCGTCAAATCTCGATAGGGCGAGACGATATTCGCATTGAGCATTGGCAAGGCTCGCATTCGTACGAGAACAGCATCGTATTGTACATACCAAGAGCCCTCAACAAGACCGATACGGACAAATAATCAACAAGTTTATAGCCCTTCAAACTGAATCGTTCGTTGATCCAGGACCCACAACTATTTGCTTGGTCTTGCTCAGGTGCGAGATGACCTCGTCAGAGAAGCCAAGGTTGGCTTTGACGAGTTCCGGAGGCGTAAGTGCGAGCCACTAAACCCGCAATAAGCAGGCAGACAACAGCACGATTGTAAGCACTTTTGACTATACCTGTGAGAGGCTTATATCCTGGAAATGGTCTGCAATTTCCGTTTCGGCGACACTCAAGACCAGTGACAGGATGGAATGTCGTCGTAAAACTCACCCGTGTTGAATATTTCGAGGAAGTGGAGTGTCGTATTGCCTGTGTTCTCGATGTAATGACCTACGTACAATATGAGCGCCTCCTATGTGCTTCTGTGACGTCAACTCCAGTGACGTACCGAAGGAAGCGGGCACATAACCGATATCCCCAGCTTGGTAGTCAAAAGTTCGAGCATTGGCAGAAGACGCGAAGATGGTCATGCGGGCATAGCCTTCCCTGGAGGTCTAGGCTCAGTACCTTCTGTTTCAGGAGGTTTGGGAAAGTATCGTTACAGAATATAGAGCCACTCGTCCTGTGTCGGATGCCACTATACGACATACGGAGATAAGCGTTACCGGTCAAAAGAGCGTTAAAACACACATGCAGCTCTCGCAGCGCGCCTGGCTCAACAGTAACATCCGCAACTGCGATCGTGGTCGAAATTTTGAAGACTGTTGAATCTACAATCTTGACCGTGCCCCCACTGAGCTTTGTGGCATTGACTTTGGACAAGGGATACGAGAAGGGATTGGGGACCTGCCCTTGAGGATCCGAAGGTGCCACATTGCTGGTTGGTGGTTCTAAACAAATGCCAGTGGGCGCCAGACGGTCAGAGAGTGAGGACAAACTATGTATACAGATACGTACTCGAAGGAAAAATGAACATCTCTTCCGAAGGAATGTGGTCGAAAGCGGTGATATTCAGTTGGAAATTCTTTGCGATGACCTCCTTCGGAACGTGAGCAAGCCAGTCTGTCAGCTGGAAAACGTGTTCGTTATATCGTAGAAACGCAAGGCGGTTGAATTGGCTCAACTTCAAAAGTAAAGGAGTCGTCAAAACTGCCGTCGGGAATCACCTAGACCAAATGGAACCATGAGATACATATATTTATGGGAAGCAACACGACTGACGAGCAAGAACTCGGAGCCCTCTGGTATGTCGGCTGTACCTTGCAACGAATGTGGTATACCCGGGGGAAAGTACCACAAATCGCCTGCGTTCTGGAAGCAGAACATGAGTGGGAGAATAGACAGTGACACCCTATCACTTACAACTGTGGCCACATAATTACGCCCGTCTGCATCAACTGAAGTTATTTGCGTGGATCCCTACTCGGCGCCAGTCAATACACTGATACAAAAGAAGGCGAGGTGCAAGAGAAGCGAGGTCCCACCTTAATGACGTAAGCCCACTGGATCATGTGGAATATCAGATACCTTTGTTTCGGCAGTTCAATGAAGCCTTCCAGTCACCCACATACCTCTGGAGTCTTATGCCAGTGGAGCTCACTATGAAAAAAGAGGGCCATTAGTAGGGGATATTCGCACACCACTCGATATACTCGCCGAATGGCACCAGCCTTGAGACGCATATTTACGCCAGCCATCCCTTGGAAAGTCAAACATGAGTAGGTTTACTCAGGAAATGCAGTGTGAAGGGTCGTACCTGTAGCAATAGGCATCGTCTCGACTTGAAGACCACACTCAGACTCAGTCGAGCCAGTATCACTCGAGGCTGCTCACCGTTCTGTTCTCTGGCCCAACCACCGGGATAGAGATGGTTGCTACTCAAGGAAAATGGCCACTTTGCATTCGATCTGTGCGCCAGGAATTAGAAGAGATGTACAGCGCATATATAGAAATTACAAGAACTCACACGCTTCCATGGTCCGTCGTAGGGGGTGCGAGAATGTCGGGGTTCTGTTGCTGAATTGGGATGTTCTGTGGCCCGAGGATTGAAGCACCGAGATCGCCTCGTATGGGCTGTGCGGGACCTGGAACATCTGGAGGATATACTTGGTAATTAGGATCATCGCTGGCTGGAGGAACAGTCTCGCTCGGGCCACCCAAGGTGGGAGTCGTGGGTGAGCCTACTGGCGAGTCAGAGGTGTCCGCATGAGAGGAAGGCTGGTTTGCAGGGGCACCATATGCTAAGGTGGCCAGGAAAATGAGGATGTAGACACGTTTAAAGGGAGAGACCATTTGGTGATGAATTGTAGAAAGTGATTCCTCTGTTCTTCAGTGGGTCATCTGGGCCTTTTATATGCATCACTCCACACGCCAAGAAAAGGAAGGGAAGCCCTGGGTAAAAAGAAAACCCAATTGTACGATGTTTGACAGGTTACGATGAGAAAGAGAACCTAGCTTAGTAAGGCCGTAGGCTAAGCAGGTGCACCACCAAAATAGATAACCAGTAATAGGACCGCTTCAGTGACTACATAGCCATAGAACCTGATGAGTTCGGTTCACAGGACATGAAATTCACGGCATTTAGGCAAGCCACGATGCAGAATGGAAGAGCGGTGGGCTTTCGTCATACTTTGTCAAATGAGCTGGATACATGTGACGCTGCCAGCCTCTATAAAAAGAAAGGGATATCGAGTACTTCTTATACGTATATGCGGGGAGCACTGCCCGGGGATCAAACATGCGGCAGAAGGAAGCGTTCTATGCTGTTAAACACTTAACCCTAGATGCATAATGGGTCCTAGCGTGAACTGGGTAGCACGCATGGAGGCATGATGATCAGAGAACCACAAGTTAGATGAGACCGGAGGGTCTGCAGCCTGTTCTTAAGAACCAACGTTTTACGAATTTCTGTCGAGGATGAAAGAAGACTCGGAGGTGCGTAAGGTGAGAACGCCTTGAGAGATGACTAAGATATTGATGTCCGGCGAAGATGTAGAGAATACAGATGTACTTACTAGACATTCAAGACGCCGTGCTGACCAAATTCCTGATATGTGCAAAGGGCCTGATTGAGCATGAGGGGTAGCCCAAAAATGTGTGTACAGTATCTCCGTCCTCAAGTGGAACGTCAGTGAGAAAATCAATTTATCACTGGAATGCTCTGTTAGGAAAAGAGGTGGTTTTGGTGCGAAAGGAGAAAAGGGCTCACTTTTATGTTCTATTCTCCGTAACCACCATACATGTAGTAAGACAAGAGCGACTGTACTCCTGTCAGTGTAAGAGACATCTTGTCCGCGAGAGTGGGACAATGGTAGATGTTCGTCGTCAACGTGGGGGTTGTAGCAAGCTTGAAACTCAGAGTCACATGACATTGGCGGCACCAGGTTGCTATTGCCACTTGCCACTAGAGAAAAAGCAGACAAGATTTATGCTCGATAATGATAGCTATGAGAACAGCTATAATTTATTGCTTTAACTCTGCGTCGTAGAAGCAGCAACTATTAGAATTTTTTACAAGCGCGGGAGACTCGGACTCAGATACTCAAGGACCACTCCTAGGTCGACCGAGTTGTTAACAAGTGGCGCAAGCAACATGAGAAAGAAAACTAAAAGAGTGTGAGCAAGACCAGCGACGAGATAAGGCCTGACGTGAGTGCATCGTGAGTACACGCATGCATCGTAGAAGCACAGATAAGGGTTTGTGAAAGTTTCTGCAATACTTCTCAAGTAGATAATTTGTACCG
>QLOT01004569.1:0-16574 GCA_003313875.1 Russula aff. compacta | reverse complement strand
CTACAGAAACCGGGTGACCAAAATGCTTGCGCGCGCGCAAGGCAAGGTCATGGGACGGCCAACTCGAAACTGGCAAAGGCCAAGTCGTAATCTCCAAAGTCGTAATTGATTTTGTCCGTCCGGGTGTAACGGTTACAGACCCTGCTGCTGTCACGCCCACAATCCACGCCGTTCACGCCGTTTCCTTGGGATGTCGACGAGTGGCTGGTGAGGGCCACCTTGAAAGCGCGCTGCACCGTTTCGATGGCGCTTTCGCCCAGACCTAGCTCTTCCGCCGCCTCATCGTTCTCAACACTCGACGTGAACATGGTAAGCGTGAGCCGCTCCGGACGAAAGATATCCACAACGCGGCGAACGAGCGTCCCGAGATCTGGCATCTCACGGGAATGACGGGAGTGATGAGGCGCGGGGATGGGCGACAAAGGGACGTTACATTCGAAGCTTGCGTACGACCAGCCCTCCTCAGGCGTCACATGGATGGTATAGTATCCTTCGCCCCCGTAACCGGATCCATGGCCCTCCGCGGCACAAGAAGAGGATGAACCAGCCTCACCGCCCGACCTGAGCAAGGCGTTCGCGGAGTACCCGCACGGTGAAAATGCGTACGAGTCTAACGTGGTGAGCTGCGGGGGAAAGAGATCTGTAATTCCAAGGTCCAAGGAAAGTTCACGAGCCCTGTCCGACGGTGTGCTGCTGCCAAGGCCGCCAGGTCCCCCCGGGAAATGGAAGGCCTGGCGGACCATCGGGGACAGGCGGGTCATGAGGATTTCGATGGTGGAGTCTATCCCAGGCGCTTTTGTCGGGGCGACAATGGCCCCATCGGCGGTACCACTGACCCTTGCGACGCCGTTGAGTGGGGGAGCATGTAGAGAGCGAATGAATACGGGAGTAGGAGGAATGGGCGTGTTTGGGGGGCTGCAGCATCCCGAGGGTCTGGTCATATAGAGCAGCCAGTGGTCGCCGTTCATTTTGCCGACCGTGTAGGCGGCACCGTCATGGAAGATCTTATCGAGGTATTCAACTTCGTCCTTCCATTCGCGATGGGGGCCCTTTTGACGTTCCGGGAAGAAAAAGGATTTGCGCGAGTAGAAAAAGCGGTGGACGGTGAGTAAGGAAGCGCGCTCGCGTGCGATCTCGAGGATGCGTGGAAGGCCCAGCAAGTTCAGCGTTGTTCCGCAGGTCTTGAGTATCAGGCGGTGTGGGGAGACAAACATGGACGATTCACTGCGTGTATTGGACGTCAGCAGGGCTTAAAAAAAAACCTCGACAAAGGAGAGTTCCTGAAAAGGTTTAACGGAGAGGAAACCCCCGGAGAGAAGGCATATCCAAACATACTCCATTTTGCGCCCCAAAAGGTATACAGTACCATTGGAGAAAAAAAGATCCCCATCATCCAAAAGAACGATCCTCTCACCTTAGCAGATAGGCATCCACTTCGGTGCCTTCTACAACGCTCAGAATCTGGCATCCAACGATGGCGAGCATATCCTCCCAAACCGACCTCTCGACTTTACGAAGTCCATACCTCCTCCTCCCATCATCACCATCGGCCGTAGTACTTGGCACGTCTGCGGGCGATGCCGCGAACCAGATTTCTAGCAGTTTTTCTGGACCCTCGAATGGGTTTTCGAATGGAGCGCTGCAGACGTCCGTCGCCGCCTCCATGTGTGTTTCTTACAGTCCCTGGAAAGTGTCGATACTAGCGAGCAGCGAGCGAGCAGGACACGCTCCAGCCCCCCCAGGCCGAAGGGCAGAACGGCTTCAGACAGGCAGATATGCAGAGGAGGAGGAGGGACAATAGATCAAAATCATACCCCCGCAAAATTTTTTACCTTTGCATTTCGGCATTTCGTCGCCAGGTCTCGGCTAAACTGGATTTACCACACTCACTGCTCAGATGATTGGCAATCGATTGGCCGGGCCGGCGATGATCGATAATCTCAAATAGACAAGGAAACAAAATCAATGATCGCCAGAAAGAGCACGTTGTATATATACGACGATGAAGCTGATGCATCTCTAAAACACCCCAAAATTACTCAAAATATGTCCGAACCGGGGAACAACGCCGACGTCGTCATGCCCTCTTCATCCTCCTCGTCACCATCACTGCCGCCGCGTTCGCCGGCAGAAGCGGGATTGGGAGAAATACCCTCGCTAACGTCATACCCCCTCACATCACCTTTCCTCTGATGCGGCGCTCCACTCGTTATTAGCTCAGGTTCAGGCTCCGGATCTAAATCAGGCAAGAACGGATCCATCTCACTGCTTTCCTGGCGCTGCAGAGCTTGTGCTTGTCCAAGAAGTGCTGGATGGTGCTGGCGCCGCCCCACTTCAAGGTCGACCTGAAAATCGGTTGGGCTGAGCTCGGGCGACGAATCTGGAGAGACAATGCCCTCCACGCGCTGGGAGATAGGTTGCGGTGCATGTGGAGCAGGCGGCGGCCCGGGCTGCGGGCGGTGCACGCGCGCCGTCGATGGCTGTTGTTGTTGCTGCTGCGGTTGCTGCGGCTGACGTCGTGATTGATATTCAAACTATGAAAGGGAAAATTCGTAAACCACACGCATGCAAAAAGACATGAATAGATGGATGGGAGCGCACCAGCTCGAATACCTCAGCACGACGCCGGTCTCCAGTTTCCTTGTCAATGCAATAACACAGATACAACGTATCCGCGCTTATTGTCGGGGGGGAAGGAGGGTTGAGTCAAGATAACCTCCCAAAGACAATGAAGCACGACGTACGTGTCGGAAACAAGGCCCACGCAAAACAGGCCAACTAACGCCGTGACTGTGCCAGCAAGAAGCGCCGCCGAGAGCGCTTGATCCGGGGCTCCAAGTGTATGTGCGACGAACAAGTACGCCGTCAGCGCGAACGGCAGCGTCAAGGTCAGCGGAGCAATTCTCAATAGTGTCAGCGGCGCTGGATGAGATGGTCAGACGGGGAGATTCCTAGGGTCATATAAGCTGCACGCACGTTCCGATTTGAAGTGTTTCCTCAATCGTCCCGCCCCCGTCGCGCCCTCCGCACCGGCCACAAGGGCCCTCGCGCGACGTGCGCTCACCCAAAAGCCCTCACCAGTGACCCCGACATATACAAGTGCATACTTGCTCAAACTTCCTGCCGCGTCCTCGAGGTAGCCTGCGGCGAAGAGCAACGGGCCAGTGTACATGCGAAGCGAAATGGGAAGATAAACCGGTACACGCCGTAGGAAGACAGTGAGTAGAAGGAGCATGCGCGTAAGTGTGAGAAGAAGACCGGCGAGCGCGATGCTGCCAAGCGACGGTTGTAATGCGCGATAGAGCGCAGCATGGATGCGGTGGGTGTCCATCGGCGGTGGCGGGATGATGGTGGGGCTGCAAAGCGAGTGACATCAGTCGCGACGAGCAAGATCACAAGGTAAGACTTACTCTGCAAAGTACCAAGCGGCGACAATCGCAGCTGTTGTCACACGCAACACACCGCGTGCGACCGCCCATGTCCAAAGCCACAACGAAATGGTCGTAGTAATCGCCCAATTCGCCCATCCATGCAGGTGCCATTCAATTCCCGAACTCGGAGGAGAGAAATATCCGACAAGGAGTAAACGAAAGGTAAGGGTCAGGAAGGGGATGGACACAAGGAGTGCGACAAGTAGGACAGTAGGTGACAAAAGGAGTAAAAGGGGATGCGAGGAGAGCAGTTGGGTAGTAAGCGTGAGCAATAATGACGTCGAGTGGATCTTCTGTGGCAGTGTTAAGAGGCGCCGGGCTGTGAAAAAGGCGAGCGCAAGCGGGATAAGCGCGAAGAGACGCAAGCTACAAGATGTTAGCGGCTTGGACGGGTGATAGAAAAAAGGTCGTACCCCCAAGTTTCGCCCCAAGTGGGCACCGTGTTACTCTCCCACATAAAACTGCCCGAAAATGCCCAGATGGATGAGATCAGGAGGGTTGCGGGGACAAAGACGCTTGTGCCGATGACGACGGGCTTGACGAATACCCGCAGAAGGAGGATATGAGCATATGATACTGCAGCACTGGTGAAAGTTAATATGACGAGAAGCGGTATTGTATGAAGAAATGTAGTATATGGGAGCGGGAAACTGCGTCGCGAGTCAGAGGGCTTGCGAGTAAGAAAAAGTGAGAGGAGTGAGGAGAAGATGCATATCGAAAGACCTGTGAGCCAAATCGAAGTCCAGATTGGGTCATGAAACTTTCGTCGCGAACGAGATAGGTAGCGTGGATCGGGAAGGGTGAAGAGGTCGACAGGCCGGGTATGGCCATCGCGAGGAAGGAGGGAATCGGTGAGAGATAATGAAAGAGGGGGTGGTGGTGGCGGTAGGGGAGATGGTGTCAATGCGCCGCGCGTTTTGGTGGGAGGCGGTAGCGGAGGGCTATCGTCGAGTTCTGAGGAAGAGGGGGACGGGGATCTGAGTTGCGTAGGTTGGTGTGCCAGCCAACCTCGACTCTGTTCTGAAGGTGCCTGCGAAAATCCCAGGAGGGGAGCGGATATTGCGGGATGGTGAGAACCTGGATCTGCTTCATCTAGACGTAGGTACGGATCGTCACCCTCATCGGGGATTTCCTTACGGGTGTTCGCCATGGTAGTGAGCCCAGCGGTGTTGTCGCTGTTGCGGAGATGGGGGTCACCACCATCGTCAAGATCCGAATCGTTACCTCTTGGCAGGTGGCCAGAGTTGTGTTGAGATCCATCGTCTGTGGAGAAGGAGAAGAAGAGAGGTTGTTCTGGGGATAAGGAGGCGGCACCACCGGCGCTCCTCTGTCGATTGAGGAATTGCGACGCGTAGGTCGCAAATGATGAAGTCATGAAGGAATGAGCGATGCTGAGTGAGACGAGTCTTAGTTGTACATAAGACCGAGATACGAAGGCGGACGGACGAACTTGGCTAGTCGAGTCGACTTGAGTCGACCCTCCAACGCGCAATCGGAGGCGGGTCACCCAAAACCGTGAGAATGTGTTGCTTCGTTGGCACTGCCAGCATGGCTCATCCCGTCCACCGCCCTTTTGGGGCTACGACACTGCTGCGACATCTACTGCGAAGGTGACGACCACACGGCGTGCAGGAACTGTACCAGGCTCTGAAGTGTGTGTGAGAGTAATTTCCTTCAATTCCGGGCACCGGGGTCTTGGCAGTTACTTGGAACAGTTCCCTCTCTGAGTCACTGCTGTGCAGCTGCAACGATCATGACCTCTAAGTCATAGGAGGTATATTCTTGCCATCACAATAACAAGTTCATTCCATGAAGTGTCTACTGAGTTGTACATATACGATCTCCCCCTTTTTGAGCCACAATCCAGGTCAGGAACACAGCCTGGCAAAAACGTGGACGAAGTGGGGTTTGAACCCACGACCTCATGCAACGGAACCCATTGAGTAATGAGTATGCGAAGCAAGCGCGCTACCACTGTGCCATCCGCCCTTTTGAATTAAAGCCATTTGCAAGGAAATATGTATGGTTCACCATGGTTCATTCAGCTCACCACGCGTCAGCGGCATGGACCGCCGCGGATGGCATGGCCATACAGTAACCTCTTTTAGGACGAACTTCTCTTCATCAAGCCCGATGATGAAGAACATGTTATCATTCATTAGTAGTTCGATCGAGATACTGGGATGGGTCCGGGTATCACAGTGACCTCGATTGCAGGAAAAAAGAGCTCAGGATGTACTGGCAAAGTCCGTACCGGGTGCGAGTCGGAGCTGAGTACAGTACATTATCCTGGACTCGTGACGTGGCGATGGCAACGTGTTTCCTGCCTGCCGATTACCCTTCATCGTGATGCACTTTTATCCAAGCCATATGTACGAATTCTACAGTTTTTCGTGGTCAATCTTGTCAGGGATCTCGCTCGCAAATCTTGCCATCGTATATATCTTCCGGCTGGACTGTTATCATGGTCACTTGGCTGCCCCCACGGGATTTTGTAAAGCCTGGGTGCCATTAGGTTACAGTATTACTTGCGCCTTGATTCACAAGGCTATCTCGTTACTGTAATTGCAGCCGATGGGTGATTTGCGTTTGGTTTGAGTCTCTGTCCCATCGATCTTGAACCGGTGTGCCACACCGGAATCTGAAGAGGGAAGAAACTGGTCCGAGTCCACTCCGCCACCAGCTCATCATGCACCATGTCTTTGCTTCCGCACGGTATCTCTTCCCAGGGCGATATTTCGCTCTCTGTTTTAGCTTTACTTAGCGCACATATAGAGTGAATCTTCGTTCATGGCGCTGAAAATACAGATACCGTACGTCTAAACCGCATTGAGGCATTACTAGTATTTGGCAGCGCCATTGGGCCTTTGAATGACTCATGAGTAACTGTGCTGTGTGCTGGAGCTGTACTACAGGTGTATTGTTTGTACTGTTGTGAGAATTGGCGCAGTTGCCTCTTTCGGTGAACGTGAGGAGTGACTCTACCGACTGCCTGACTGACCGACCGCCTAGGCGATTCTCGTCACTGCCCACCGTCGCCGGGCACAATGTCCTCCCCACCTAATCGGCGCTTTACTGGCCGTTCTCTCTCTGCCTCGCGTTCGGTCACCCAGTCTATCTACGCACCTACCGCAAGTTCTCGTCCTTTCCTCAACATGCTCAACCCGCTGGGCCACGCGTACCAGGGCTATACAGCCGCCAACCAGTCCGTACTCGAAGAGGACGAAGAGGACGCCGCGTCCCCCAATCGTGATGATGTCGATCTTGAGGTCCAAGCCCTCCCCTCTTCGACATCCAAGGCCTCCTCGCTCGCCCCTTCGAAGCGCCTTTCCCGGAGTCGGAGTACCGCCGAGGGGGGCATACTCCGACCCAACGTTCGCGAGGACGACCGCATACAGGAGGAGTCAGAGTCCGACGGCGAGGTCCCGCAGAGCTTCTTGATCGAGTCCCCCGCTTCGCGCCGTGCGCCGCTGTCGCGCAAGGGCCGGGCACGCGACACGCGCTACGCAGCGAAAGCCACCACGCCCGCCGACCCACCGCGAATATCCGTGCCCCCCCGTCCTTCTGAGATCCCCGTAGAGCTTCCACCTACTCGACTCCCCTCTACGGCCGCGCAGTCTAATCCGAAGCGCGGATTGGATGCGTACGAGCGTGCGCTGTGGAACTGGGTAAACGTGTACAACCTCGATGCATTTCTTCAGGAGGTGTACGTGTACTACCATGGGAAGGGAATATATTCAATCGCTCTTAAGCGAGGGTTGAATCTTCTGTGCGTGTCTTCTCGCATGTCAAAGAGGTTCGCTAATGCCTAGCTCAGCACAGTCGGGTTCGTCATCGCTTTCTCCACATTCCTCCTCCGCTGCGTGGATTATTCGCGCATTCATCCTGATCAAATCACACGACTATCCGATATTGTCGTCGATCGCTGTGTCTCCCGGTGCGTTTCCCCCTGCTCAACCATCCACATACCATTTCTCACACCTTTTTATTTGTAGATTCTCGGGGTTTACACTGCTTTTCTTCCTCCTTTTTTGCGCATTCTACGTATGGCAGATCGTGTTATTTGTCTTGAGTATAATGCGGCTCGTAGACATGTACAACTTTTATACCTACCTCCTTCAGATACCCGACGTGCGCCCTCTCATCCTTATGTCACCATTCATCTCCTGACAAATTTTCTAGGAAGATATCCCGACCATCTCCTGGCCCGAAGTCGTCCGACGCATCGGAGCCATACGTAATTCTAATCCACTCACAGAACTCTCCTCGTCGTCTTCTCGCCCACGCGCCAGCGAGGGTGCCAAGCTGGACGCGCACGACATCGCGAATCGTATCATGCGGCAAGAAAATTACCTTATCGCCCTGTTTAACAAGGAGCTCCTTGACTTGCGTGTGCCAGTCCAGCGCGGTTTGCCCTCGGAGGAGGGCAAGGGCCGAACACTCACGCGTGCCCTTGAATGGAATCTTCAATTCTGCCTAATGGAATACCTATTTGACAGAAGGGGGCGGGTGAGGAAGGTGTTCTTAAAGAGCAAGAATCGGACCGCGTTGATCGACGGGTGCGTAATTGGCAATGCCCATTCCGCCGCCGTCGTTGACGTAGGTTTGCAGCCTGAGAAGACGTTTTATTTTCATGGGCATCTTGAACGCCATTTTCGCGCCATTCATCGTTGTATATTTACTCATGTATTCGTTCTTCCGGTATTTCGAGGTATTGGTTTCTCTTCTCGTCATAGGGCAATCCTAATAACAAAGAAAACAGGAGTCCTACAAGAATCCGTCTTCGATCAGCGGTCGCGCATACACTCCCTTTGCTCACTGGAAATTTCGGGAATTCAATGAGCTCCCTCACCTTTTCGAGCGACGACTCAAGGAGTCGTATCCTATTGCGAATATGTACATGAATCAATTTCCCAATGAAAAGCTAGCAATCATCATGAGGTGAGTCCCTGTGGCGATTCTTGATACGTTTATTGACGCAGTAGGCAGATTCGCAGCATTCGTGGCCGGCTCATTTGCTGCCGTCCTTCTTCTTGCCACCGTCATCGACCCCGACTTTTTCATTCATCTCGAGATTACTCCTCATCGCACGGTTTTATTCTACCTGTCCGTCTTTGGCGGTGTCCTTGCGGTTGCGCGCGGGATGATCCCCGAAGAGAACAGGGTATTCGACTCGGAAGTGCTCATGAAGGCGCTCGTCCAGTATACGCACTACCTTCCGGACGAATGGCGGGAGCAGCTGCATTCCAAGGCCGTGCACACGCAATTCGGCGAGCTTTTCCCCTTGAAGCCGGCCACCTTCGCGACGGAGCTCGCCAGCGTCGTGTTGACGCCTTTCATCCTTTGGTTCACGCTGCCGCCGTGCGCGCCCGCGATCGTTGATTTTTTCCGCGAGTTTACTGTCCACGTTGATGGACTCGGGTATGTCTGCAGTTTTGCCGTGTTTGACTTCCAGCGACACGGTAACGTCAAGGTGCGTTATTACTCTCCCCACCCTCCATTCCCGACTCCCTGCTTAGCCTTTCATCCACACGTCACACACACACACATAGTTTGGCGCGCCGACGAACGTGTCCGACGCGCGACTGATGTCCAACGACGGAAAGATGGAAAAATCTTTCGTGTCGTTCAAAGCGGCGCATCCGGAATGGATGCCGGCGGACCCGACCGGTTCGCTCTACCTCTCACGCATCGCAGATCTCTCTGCCCGACGCGCTGCAGACGACCACACGCCTCGTCCCAACCCCAACGTCGGCGTAGGCGCTTCCACGACAACGGACCGTGCGCGGGAGTACGAGCGCGCGCTGCACGAGTCGCAGACCGCCGCTGTGAGGCGGCGCTTCGGATTTGGCGCGACGTCGACGATGCTCGGGCAGTCATCGACGGGGACGGTGTATCAGTCCGGGATGGCGCAGAGCGTCGCGCTTGGCGACTCGGACGGGTCGATCGCGCTCGCGCCGCCACCACCACCTTCTTCCACTTCCCCACCAGACTTAGCAGGGACACCGGCGGTGGTGCCGATACCGATACCGAGCGGCAGTGGCGAGCTCGTGGCGGACTCGCAGGGGGACGTGCGCAGCGCGCTGGGCGAGTCGTATGTCGATGGCGCGCGGAGGTATCCACGTGGGGGTGGTGCTGGTGGTTTGGGCGTACGATCGATGCGGGAGGAGGAAGAGGAGGAAGGAATCGGTGCGGATGGGGGCGTGCTTGGGTTGTTGGCGCAGATATATAGTGGGACGGCTGGCGCTGGTGGTGGCGCGCGCCGCGGTGTGCTCTCATAGGCTCTCGTTCGTTATATTATAGATCTCAATACATGCTGGTGCGTAATCTATTGCGCACCCACACTACTAGATACTACTCTACTGTGATGACGCAAATGATGGGAGAAGAGCTCGTGGAACGCTAGTCCGCTGGCTTGAGCAATGAGATTTCATGAAAAGTCACGCTGGGCAGTAGGGAATAGCCCCGTCATCGATTCGATTACAATAACCGGGCTGTGGTAAGTTAGACGCGCCTTGATTTACGCCCGTCCCTCCTCTCTCTAATCCCGCCCTCTCACTCACCTCCTTAGCCCTCCAATGAACATGTCGACGAAACCTTCAGGGCACGATCGATCGATTGACTCGGCCGGCTTACGGTGTGGCCTGTGTGTGCCGCTGCTCGAGATCGCGTGTGAGCCTGTTAGGGTGTTTCGACGTGGCCATGTGCATCTGTATGGCTCGTGTCGAAGGTCACCCACATCTCAGTATCGTACGACAAAAGATACTCATGTACGTTGTGGTGGCTGCTTGGCAAGGAAATCCCAGCCATGACGCGTGACGTATGACGGAGATGGAGCCGGACGCAGACGCGTGTTCAAGCTTCAAGTTCAAACAAAAGCACATGTCATCTCTTTTCCGGTAGCTTGTGGGCCATTCGGTTTGATCATTGCTATATCTGTTCACCTCGTTCTCTTTTTTTTTCCCTCCCCAGTTACGACCGACCCCCATGGTTCACGTTCTCGTTCACGGCTTAGGTAGCGATTGAAACGAACAAAGACAACGGATGGAGACAAGCGGTGGGTAATCGAGATCGGGACGATGGTTCAGAGCTACCTTGGATTCAAGATGACTTCTAGTATTTTTTATGTAGCGAGGCAAAAAGTAAAGCAAGCGACGAGACAGAGCACTACGGCGAAGGGCTCAAAGTAAATACAATACGAAAACTATCCATTGGCGCCACCACTACGAATTCTCCCCCCCACAAGTATGACAGGCAAAAAAAGTGAAGAACAGTAAGTACAAAAGCTATTTATTACACGTCGCGGCGACAATATCTCGAGCACATCACTTGGCAACCCTTGGGGGCGATTCTGCTGCTTTCTCCCTCCCTCTCTTCTCGAAAGACTTTTTTTTGATGATCTGTGCTCTTGTTCTGTCGAAATGGGAAGTGTCGCTCGCGATGTGAGCGACATGGACAGGTCACTACTTGATGTTCTTTCCAATACTGATGTGGGGGTGAGCCTGATATCCTGGTCGGTATCGAGGCATTCCCGCAGCCTCGCCTAGGAACTCGTCGTGGACCTTCTCCATCTCATCCACACTTGGCTTCGGTCATTATCTGGGGTAACGTCGAGCACCGTTCAGTCGATGGTGGCCAATGCAAGTGGGTTCCTTCACTGTGATCCTGTAACGCAACATGACTCAAGTCAGTGCCCCACAGTCGACGATCTAGCATTGTGCACTCACAGGATCGACGCGACCTCCGCTCATTTGTGAGGTAGGTTTTCGAACGTAAGTGCCAAGTCCCAGTAGACGTTCTGTCTCAGAGAAGATGTGAGCAACCCTTTTCGTATGCCAGAGAAGGGCCCATGCTCACCACGATAGGACCACTCAAGCCCCGGTCGATCTGATACGCAAATTGAAATTGACGAGCCCCTCGCAACACCTGGAATATGTCCGGGTAAGGGCGTACTGTACGTGTTGCATTTCTGCAGTTTTGGAGTGGCGATTTCATGTCGAGATGGTCCCTATCCACTTTGATCCAGAGAGGTCAGCCAATGCGGATCAATAATAGCAAATTCTCTGCGATTTGGTACTCACTGGGTTTCTGTGGCGAAGCACAGGGTCTGCCGATACCACTACCGTTCGGAGTGGCCGTGTGGAAAGGATTCATGATTCTGTTTGGTTGTTGGGTTAATCCAAGCGGTCGTGGACGAAGAGGATGATGAATGGTACTGTGGAAAGCAGGTGCGAACGGTCCTTTTATCGAAGGACGGACAGTCCCTCCCTCGGGTGGCCTTGGTGGCCTCGGTGGCTCGCTTACAGTCAAGTTTACGAGCAGGTACACCCACTCGTGAAGCCAAAGCCACCTCTCCGAGCTTCGACTATGCTGTTCCTGACCTGGCTTGTTGTCTTTGAATCGCTTTTTGTGTTTTCTCAATGCCACTGAAACTCAATGTCTCCCCTGAAATTCCCGCAAGATCGAGCATCGAGGTCGAAACGTTCGCTGCGTGTGCGATGCGTTGAATGGTGCCATTGTACTCACTTCATTGGATCTGTGAAAGAGGGACAAACCTCCCCCCCACATGGATTGTCCATGGGATCCCTTTGCCGATTAGGAACACCACAGGTCATTTGGGCCGAACAGGTCGTGGCGCTCTCGTAGCTCCGCTGAACACGGCTCGTTGTGAACAGCCGATAGTCCATATCATTATCTCCGCAAAGTACCTGGATGACGCGTACAGACCGATCTTGTGGTGTACGAGCAAGAAGATCCTTTCAGTAAAACAAGACATCGATACCCATGACTTGGGCTCATGTGATATTTACGCCTCGTTGTGAAGCCTTTGAAGCAAGAACAAGACATTGACAAAAGAATCTAGGGACGGTGCCGAGTTTACGCGGTTTTTATCCTCACATTAGCTACGCGAGGAATGCACCCATATAGATCCACCAGGTGCAAGGAGAGCGTAGGGCTGTGTTGGTCGGGTGGCTGGAGGGACATGACTGGATGACCATGCCGACTCCAAGTCCGCACACGGATGGGATGTCATCGATATTATCTCTGTGATGCGAGTGGTGGGCTGCCGTTAGCTGTGGCACCGTACCGCTGCCCGATCCACAACCCTACAACAGGCGTCTCGTCCTGCGTCAATCTCAATCTCTAGCGAAGGCGAGTCGACAGCTTGGAACACACGAAAGAGGTTTGGTATATACAACCATAGATTATCAGATGTGCGATGAGATACCAAATCTGTATCTCAGACGCGTCCTGTCTGTCTCAACTGACTTCTCGATAGACAATCGCAGAACCTTTTGTCGTGAAAGTGAAGGGAATACGGTGGCATCCGTCGTCTTGAAAAAAACATACTTTACTGTGTGGCTGACAAGAAAGCGACCCGGGTTGGACTTCACCGGCTTCGCCACCGACAGCGACAAGCGACACGCCGAACTATCTATCTCGAATAGAACGACAACATATGGCCTTTGCCAGTTCTCGTGTCCCATGCCATGATCGAGTTATGATCTGGTGGCATGGTGACACAACACACCGTGGTGGACAACACTTTTCCTTCAGTCAGATGCCAAGACGGCTGGCTCATCATCCTTGCAAGCCAATCATCCGCAACGTGAGAAAACCCGCCCATGTGTGTGTGTGGGGAGGGGAGGGGGGCTCGGTGTCCTCCTCACGACTCGTAATTGAAAGCACTTGGCCCCTGCGTTCGGTGTCGGTGTTCGGTGGCACCAGAGACTGACCACACGCCCGCATCGATGGAAAATATAGAGCCAAACGGTACGTACGCGCACCACGGAACTGCGGTGTTGTTGTTGTCATAGCCATCATGAGGCTGCTACATGTCTGCGGGGGCACGAGGCATAAATTTTGAAATCGAATGGGGAAAACGAAACACGCGCGTGGCGTCTGTGCAACGCGCGTCGCGCCGCGTCATCCCCTTTGTTTCCAGGCGTCGGCTTCAGTGTCAGCTTTTGCATCGCACCTCTGGCCGGCCTCACGCTCGCTTGCTTTCAGCTCGGCTCAGCTCGGCTTGGCGTTGACGAATGATGGCCGAGCATGACCAGACGCCCACATAGAGTACAGTAGTTGCATCAAAGGAAAACAAAGACGATTATCGAGACTCGACCATGACATAGTCAGACCCATACTGGGAACTCGGACTTGTTCTTCGAAGCAAAAGCATATTGTAAGGAAAACATGACAAAATGTCACTTTGACGCTTGGCACAACTGCCGAGTCATCGTGATGTCGCCTGAGTGGATGTCCCTAGTTTGCCCCCGAACTTGCATCAACTCCCCAAAGGCAGTTGGTTGCAAAGCAAATCTGTAACCGTCACATTGGGCCCAGTCGAAGCCTGTTGCAAAAAAGTGTAGAGCAGGAAGACGGGTGCCACCGACGAACATCTCAGTCAGTACGCTTTAGCTCATCCTTAGCTCTCTTCTTCGGCGTTCCTCTTGTCTCGTGCTGGTCCCTGGCTTCAATGATTTTACACAAGAATGTGATAGAAGATACATGTTTTGAAGAGAAACAGTATTAGCGTAAGAGCACACCAGGGCAGGGTACTGTATGTCTGCGGTGGGTCTGTTGGGTATGGTGTGTGTAGATTTTTGTAGCAACGTCCAAAAGGCGTATTAGAGTATCCCTCAAAAAACTCAGCGGAGAATAGGACGGGAAGGGACCGGCCGTGGTGTTCGGGTACTGCTCACGCTCGAGCCAGAGCGGGAGTGACCGAGCACGTGCGCCTTCCGCAGCTCCTCGTCTATCCGCACCATCCCACGCACAAACGCGTCGCGATCGAGCGAACCTGCACCATCCGGATCGCACTCATTCCTGCAAAGCGAGGGGAGGAGGGAATGTTTCAGTACAGCTTGAAACAATGATATAGTAGGGAAAAGAAGCACCAGATATCGCGCAAGCGCTGTGGCTCGAGTCTGGACTTGAGCCATATCTCGCGCACGAGGCGTCCGTCCAATTTGGCGGCGTCAGATCCGGGCCCGGACCCGGACTCTGGCGCGTGCGACGTGGGCGGGTACCCCGTGCCCGGGTCGATGTCTATCGATAGCCCGCGCCAGCCTGCGTTTTGGCGTTTCGCGGGCACAGGGGGTGGCAATTTGGGCGCGTGCACGCGCACATTCGCGAGGAAGACCGCGTCGTACCGCGCGCGGCTTGCCAATTGTTGCTTCGCTGCTGCCGGCGGCATGGGCGTGGTGGGCATTGACGTTGACGTTGAGGCCGAGATGGAGGTGCGGGAGGATATGGAGGTGCGGGAGGTCGTTGTACCTTGCGAGAGGAGGGAGGAACGGTCTGATGAGGCAGTCGTCGTGGTTGATTGGACGGATGTGCGCACTGAGGGCGGGCGAGAGCGCGAAGGTGGAGGTGGAGGTGGGGCGGCGGAGGCGGAGGCAGTTGGTGGGATTGAGGGTGGTAGAGGAGGAGGCAGGCGGCGCGTGCTCGGGAGGGAGAGGGAGGAGCTGCTGGCAGAGGGGGTGCGCATTAGGACGGGCGAGGCCGTGGCAGAGGGGACGGACGAAGCCGACGAGCCCTGCGAGGCATAGCTGCCGACGGAGGTTCGTGAGTTGGGAGCTGGACGCTGGGGCAGCTTGGGGGGCTGAGGGGGTGGCTGCTTAGTCGCCACCGCAATCGCGGGCTTTCCGGGCGGCTTTTGGGGGCGTGGTGGAAGCGTGATGGGTGGGAGGAAGGACGAAGGCGCGGACACGTTCTCGAACGACTCGTCGAGGCTTTCACCGTCTTCGGTCCCCATCCCTGTCCACTCTCGTTCCATGGGAAATGCATGTAGAGCGTCCGATGTTGTCGAGTCGTCCCCGTCAGAGGAGAGCGAGACGGAATGGAACGACGAGAAAGAGGAGGCCTGCACGTGGCCTTGGGCACGTCTTGTGCCATCAGATGGCGAGACGTCTGTGAGCGTGGGTGGATAGGAGTGGTCTGTTTCGGGCGGCTTAAGCGTGTTACTAGGTAGGGACGTTGTGGTGGGCGATGGACTGGCTGCGGGGGCGGAAACGGAACGGAGGGAGTTGAACGACAGTTTCCGCGGAGGCAAAGGGGGCACTTTGAAAAACTGTGGGGGCGACCCATCGAAGCTGATCAAGGGTGCGCTTTCATGCGGTAGCGGTTTGAGCGTTTGGGGAGGAGAGTAGCTGCTCAAGATCGTTGTGGCAGGGCTAGCACCGAACGGCCCGTCGTCGATGACCCAATCTTTGAGGTCTATGAGAGATGATCTATGCTGGAGCGAGCTCGGGGACGCCGAGGGGGAATACGGTGTAGGCCTTATGGGAGGAATAGACGCTACGGTGGGCGAATGTGGGCGGTCGAGGAGGTGCTCGGGCTCGGGCTCCGAATGGATCGCGACGCTGTCTAGCACTTGCTTCGACGCGCCCGTTCCAAGGGCTTCGAATGCCTTTATTCTGGCCTGAAGCGTTGAAGGGGGCATCGCAGTGAATCGAGAGAGTGCGAGAGTTGTGGGTGTACGCGGGTACGGTATGGCTCGGGTGAAACTGGACAATGATTGAATAATACAAAAACAGACTAACCAAGTAGCGCCAGTCGGCGATCCTTGTCCTCGCCGACTCCGTTCAACAAACATGTCGTCCGAGTCCACTTCAGAGCTCGCCGACTCCGTTCAACAAACATGTCGTCCGAGTCCACTTCAGAGCTCTTCGCCGTCGCAGGCAAGTCACACACATTATAGCAGAACCCCCCCTCCCCCTCAGAAAAGTGCATTTTATCTTACAAGCACATCGTTTAAGACTTTTGCCTCATCCCAATCGGCACTGGTCATGACCCCTCTGTTCGTGCGAGCTCGCGCCGCATCTCTCTCCCTCTCCCATTTTCGACCGAAAGATGACCTGGTCCACAGGTCGCCGAGTACATAGCTGAATGTGCCCGTGTACTCGAAAATTCCGGTCTCAAGTACCAAGTGCGTACTTTTGTTCATCCGGTCCCGTCTATCTCTCTCTCGTTGTTTGGCTGACGTCACGAAACCGCCCGGCGATCAGATGCAGTACGTCCGTTGTTCCTATCACGCCGCTTATGACGAATTACTGATGATGCATAATGTCTCGCAGTGGCTATGGAACCAATCTGGGTACGTTACGGCCTCCATACTTTGTCACCCACACCGAGCGAAGG